>CM018895.1:20082547-20095047 GCA_009663005.1 Actinidia chinensis | reverse complement strand
AAATCTGATACAACTAATGTATTGGATCCGTATGTGGGTCAAACAATTGGCCCTCCTAGCAGAGTGCATGTTCTTAACCAAGTTTGTCAATTTCGTCTTTTGGTCAAACTAGCGTTTTGTTTAAATAGGTAAGTTCAATTGTGGTCCGAATAGAGAAATGGCTTCGAGCAAGTTGGTTGTTTTTGGTAGCTTTCTTTTGACTCTTGTTCTCTCTTGGCTTTTCAAGGAGTTTGCAAGGGAACTGCACTGATATGTGTAATATTGTTTGTACAATGGACCACTGCACTGATATGTTCCAATGTAGCGGGGGTAAGAGGCCCGTTGACAAGTTATGTGGTAGGCCAATTTTCAAAATAGGGGTATCCTACTCCGAATACGTATAATCCTGGTTGGAGAAATCATCCTAACTTTGGGTGGCGACAAGAGGGGCAACAGAACATGCAAAATTTTTCCTCAAAATTCCTAAAATTTTCCATCCAATAACAACTATACAGGCACCACATTCATACCTACACGACTACACACCACAAACAAGCCACAACCTATGGACATATTCGCGCCACAAACGCTACCACCCTGCACCACAACATTACAATATCACCTCCTCCACATCGGAGGATTAGGATAATGATTTGCGCTACTAAAGTCACAAGTATTTTAGCCAATTGGTGAAATGAATTTCTATACTTAGAGTCTCGTACTTTCACAACAAATGCAAGTGCCGATTCCTAGTCCCACATCAGCAAAATCCTAAGCCTGCAAATTTGCATTTAGGAAACACATAAAACCAAGTCCCACAGGCCTCACCGACCTTAGAAGTGGTAAGGAAATCGATAAAACCATGCCCCAAAGAGGGTATTCAAGGTGTGAGAAATCTAAGAGTTAGGTGGTGAGAGTGAGAGACGAAAGTTCGAGGATGAAAAGGAAAGAAAGCAGAGGGCAGAACATGAGCATGATTTGAGCCGCTCACAAAAGTTCCAATGAAATTAACTGTGATGATTTAAAACATGCACGTTCCCATAAATATTTGGCAAAGTGAGTAGCAAACTTCAAAATTCCAGAAATTTATGAATGATGTCTTCAACAGTTCAATCAATATTCCGATGTTTAGAGATGCTATAAATAGATTCCCTCTTATGTGCCAATTTTTAATAATTGTGTACTGTCAAATGAAATTTGCATGTAAATAGATGGCAAGGATGAATGATAGTTGAGTGCGTTCTCTAATGCAAGACTGTGCCGAAGTATAAGAAACACCCTGTTGCCTACTTTTCGTGCATAATAGGGGGTTGTAAGATTGATCGAGCACTTCTCGATTTAGGTTCTAATGTGAATTTGTTACCGTATTCCGTCTACAAAGACCGAGTTAGGAGAATAAAACAACGCGAGTTACACCGTTTGTTGGTTATCGTTCTGTTAAGGTCCAGGGGATCATCGAGGATGTTCTTATTCAATTCGATACGTGTACTACCCGATAGCTTTCATAGTCTTTTGGATACTTCACCTGTCATTGTGGTCAGTTTAAAAAACGTCATATTCCTGTCATCTTAGTTAGACCTTCCTAGCCACTACTCTCTGCGATGCCGTTATTCATTACGGCATGGATTACTTAAGCTTTCATTTGGTAATAAACGACGTTTGGAGACAAACATTTTCACTTTAGTTAAACAATGAGGGAAGTAGACCAAATTGATAAAATAAATGTCCTTGAGTCCATCATTCAGAGCATGTGGATAGTAAGTTTCATGGAAGATTCGATTGATAGAGCTCTAGTTTGGAGTGGAGCCCCATGACCAATTGGAATTCGAAAGTGTAAGTTTTTAGGGATGCCATCCATTGTCAGTGAAGAGCTGAGGCTGTCCTTGCATGTGGGTCATTAGATTCCCAACTTTTGAACCTCATTGCACCAAGTGTAGTTAAACTTGTTTCATCTGAAGAAAAACCACCAATTCCGGACAGAAAAACCTCTACCATTTACACTTAGTATGCGTTTTTCTTGGAGAAGGTGATTCTTACCCCCGTTGTCTAATCCTCTAGAGCCGAACTGAAGGTCAGAGGATCACTGTTGAAAATACTTTAGAGGCATAAAAGTCATTCGCTGTACAATAGCGTCTTCACGGTATTAGTCGCACTCATGTGTGCACTCATCGTATTTATTTGGAAGAGGATTCTAACCTGTGCGGCAAGGCAAAGGCGTTTAAAACCAATTAAAAAAGGCTGTTAGAGGAGAGTGCTGAAACTTTTTATGCGGGTATCAATATCCCAATTTCTGATTCTAGGTGGGTGAGTCGTAACCAAAGTGTTCCTAAGAAGTCCGGGGGTAACGTGGTGAAGAATGAGTCTACTGAGCTGTGCAACTAGAGTTCCCAAACCGGTTATCGAATGTGCATCGATTACCGAAAAGTTGAATGCTACAACTAGGGAAGGACCATTTCTCATCCCCTTTTTGATCAAGTCTTAGAGCGTGTTCGGGCCGAGCATATATTATTTTTTGATGGGTTACTCTGGGTACAATCAGATTGAGGTGGCTTTTAAAGGATCAATAATCAGACCACATTCACATGCCCTTTTGGCACTTATGCCTATAGGAGAAGCCTTCGGCTATACAATGCCACCGGCCCACTTTTCAAAGGTGCATGATTTCCAATTTTTAGTGACATGGTTGAAAAGATCCTTGAGGTATTCATGGACGAGGGATACATTTGAATCATATTTAGAGCATATTGAAGTTTGTTTTGAAGAAGAGTGCAGAAAGTCACTTGGTTTTTAAATTGGGAGAAGTGGTCACTTCATGGTAACAACCAATGTAAATAGTTCTTGGGCATATTGGGTGTCTGGAACAGGGCTATAGGTAGATAAGCAAAATCGAAATGATTCATCAACATCTACCTATCCCTAAGGTGTGAAAGATATTATGATCATTTTTAGGGCATGCCGATTTTATCGTCCCTTCATTTAGGGGTGTAGTGCTATCTCGAGCCTTTGTTTCACTTGCTTTCATTGGATGTACCTTTTGAGTGGACCCATAATGTCAAAACCTTTGATAAACTTAAGGTCTTCTCACCACAGCACCAATTATATTCGATGCACGATTGGTCTCTACCTTTGAGCTGATGTTGTGCGAGTGATTATGGAACTGTTTGGGGGCAAAGGATAGAGAAGAAACCCCAATGTCAATAACTATCACCAACCGAAAAAGAATTGCTTTTTGTGGTCTTTGCCTTCGATAAGTTTAGTCAGCCTTGTTTTGGATCACTTGTTTATTATATATACGACTGATCATTCCGCACTAAAGTACCTTTGACTAAACCCCTGAAATTCACACATTAGGTTGGATTCCCTGTTACTATAAGAATTTAACTATTGAATCAGAGTAAGAAAGGGTTCCGAAAATGTAGTAGCTGACCATTGTCAAGGCTCCCTACTAATGGGGAAGCACGACACCCTTCCGATCAATAGTATTCCCTGATGACAACTGTTTCAATCACAGCTCATGCAAATACTTCATTACCATGGTTTGCGTACATTGCCAATTACTTGCCACCGTAGAATTCTTTACAAACACTGTGTCACGGTAATGGAAGTAAGGAAAAAACAAAAAAATTTTGTAGGCATGTTAGGTATTTTTTCTGGGAAGATCCGTATTTGTTTTAAGTAATTGTCTGATTAGGTCATACGTCGATGCATTCCTAATGATGAGGTGAAGAGCATTTTAGATTTTGGGTCATTCACAATCATGTGGGGGACATTTTCTTCACATAAAACGGCGGCCAAAATTTTGCACAAGTGGTTTGTATTGCCCACTATGTTTGTGCTATTTCATGCCTTTTGCACGTCATCCGCCATAGCTGTCAACGGTTGGAAGTCTGTCGAACGGCACATGAAATGCCTCTTCCCCTATCATTATACTTGAGGTCTTTGATTGTTGGGGTATTGATTTCATGGGTCCTTTTCCTATTAATTCGTGTGGATATCTATACATTCTAAGTGGCCATAGATTACGTATCCAAGTGGGTAGAACTATACCAAGTCGTACAATGACCATGCTGTTGTGGTCAGTTTTTGAAGGAATATATTTTTTGCTAGATTTGGCATGAACTTCCCGAAGCCTATTATTAGCGATGGGGACTCATATTTTTGTTATAGACCCATAGGACTCCTCATGCGCAATATGGAGTGATCTAGGTTGGAACACCTTACCATCCTCCAACCCAAGGGCAAGTTGAGTTGGCAATAGGAATCAAAACAATTTTCTTGAGAAAACTGTTAACACCCCCACCCAAAGAATTGGTCTTTGCGATTAAGTGGATGCATTAATGGGCGTATAGGACTGCATACAAAACCATGTTAGGAGGTCCTCTCCGTATAGGAATTGTGTATGGAAAAGCGTGTCACTCTCCCGTTTTGAAATTGAGCACAAAGCGTAATTATGCCATTCGCCAATTAACATGAGGTCTTGAGAAGGCGGGGACATTAGTCAATTGCAACTGAATGAGTTAAGGAGATACGGAATTAGGCAATTAAAACAACCAGAATCTCAAAAGCCAAGATGAAATTGTGGTCATGAATCCAATTGATATGCGCAAATCTTCAATGTGGGTCAAAAGGGTGCTTTTGTACAACTCCCGTTTGCATTTAATTTCCTAGAAAACTTCTAAGTCATGGTCCAGACCTTTTGTGGTGCATGTCATTTCATCTCAATTGGCGATTGAAATAACGGAATCCCGAGAAATAGAAGTGTGTTTAAGTCAATGGGTATCGTTTGAAGCCTTTATTTAGCTGAAGACAAGAGAGGTTGAGTGTGGTGATCTACAACGAGCCACCGCAGTTCGATTACTTGCAAAGATGTCTTGTCGGTTTGTTGTACATAGGCGTTAGGATTAAGTTAATTTATGTAACGTCGATTTTTAATTTGGTTTTCTTTTCGCATTTCGGATAAGCTCGTCTCTTATGTTTGTGGGGGGGTACTTCACATCGTTTTTATTTTTAGGAGTTTTTATTGTGATTTTTATGATATTTAATTATCAAAAAAAAATGTACTCAGCGTTCGAACTCTTCTGACAAGTATATTAAAAAGCGTTCTGAGGCACCTCTTACCACCCTCACCCTCCCTGCTGAACAATGCACTTTAGCTTTCGAAACTCCTCTTATGAGCGTTCGAATGGCGACCCAGGGCAGTTTTTTAACCTGAAAAGTCGCATTTTTCAATCACTTTCTTACACAGTGCACCATCCGAGAGAAAGAGAAAGAGAGAAAACTTGGGCGATTTTGAAGGTGGGACGGAAGCCAAGTGTCCAAACTTTCATCATTTAGGTGGATAAATCAAGGTAAATTCCTAATTCTACTTGGAAGTGTTTAGATTTGAGGGATTTCATCATTATAGAAAAGTTTTAAGTTTTAAGTTTCACATGTAGGTGTATAAATCAAAAACTAGGTTGTCAAAAAAAAAAAGTTTAAGTTTCACATGTAGGTGTCTAAATCAAAACCTATACACACACAATCATGACATTTTCCTCCCATTCGGTTGTGACTTGTTTTAGGTTGTTAAACACAAAGAAGACGGATCTCATGGTAAAGGTGTAATTGATAACATAGGACTAGTGTGTGCACTCCAAGTGTGCGATGAATTGCCCAATGAAAGAATTACTTAATTTGTGAGGGCATTTTGTTTCAATCTCATCGTCCACGCTATTATTGAGATTGGGAGCATTGGGTCAAGAAATTGTGCATGGGAATTTATACCTACATATGCCACTTACATGTTTGACGAATTGTCCAATAAAAAAAAATGAATCAATTGATGTGTGCGGAAGGGAATGGAGTTGTATCGTCTGGTGTCGGTCATTAAAGATTGGAGACTTTGAGTAAACTGAAAATTTTGGTAGAACCTTAGTTTTACATGGGAACATAAACATCTGGTGCATTTCGGAGTTTCAAGTGCAGACTCTTGGGTTAAAACACCCACTTGTAGGAATATCGTTGCATGCATAGTTGCATAATGTGGGACTGTGTTTGTATTTCGATTGGTGGTATGCAGGGGGTGGGTAGTATGAAATTTGGGGGAATATGGAACACGGGATTTCAAATAAAAGGTCAAAGTCCAAGGAAAGGGCAGGGAGGGATGGATTATGATGCTTCTCGTGTCACGGGAAAAAAAAAATACGGAAAAACTTGTTCAATAAGGTTATGGAATTCGCAATGGGGCAAGAGTACTGAGAGGAAGCTCAATTAGTTGCTTTTGAAATATTGGCATTAGTTTTTGTCCAAAACTTACCATTAAGGGTGGATAAATCTGACAAAATTTAAGGCGGAATAATCGGTGCTAAACATTGTTGCCACGTGTTCATGGCAAAAACCATCAAACTGAACGGAGGATGAAAAGAGGGGAAAGAAGAAATTGGTTAGTAAGTTCGGAGCGGGGAGGGGGGAAAGAAGGGGAAAGAAATTAAAAGTGCCCCGACAATTTTTTGATAAATTTTTGAGATTCCTTCGAGAGAAAAACCCCAAGTTTGATTTCCTACTGTCGGGATTGCCTTGATTTTATTAGCGGTAGTCTCACAAGAATTGCTTTTCGAGGGGGATGAATAGGACGGTGAGGGCAGTGTAATAAGAGACGCCTCAGGAAAGTATTTGATTCTGTTATGTTTCCTGTCATTCCCTGCTTTCCTCTAAAACGTTACAGTATCCATGAATGTCGCTCGGGCTAGGTTGTTGTGGGCAATGGACTGGGAGACCAGTGACTTACCCGTATCCATGTTTTTATCTTTGTTCGCCACATATAAGGCTTCAGACAAGAGGGGTTCCGTACGTTTACGGAATTTCTGACAGAGTTATTTAAAAGAAGCGGAGTCCATATCCATTTAGATTCATTTGGATTGAGCCTGAGAGGGCCCATTGATAAGAGCTTTCTTGTCCCGACCCCCCGATCTGAGGGGCAAAAGGAAGAGAAAAATTGGAGGAAGAAAAACCAGATGGATCGCTATCATGCATGGAGAGCTAAAGGAACCATTCTGAATCTGGGAAAGAGATGAGGAACCAATGTCCTGAATTTAGAGAAGAATTAATCCCGAAAAAAAAATTTTTGTCGTCTTAAGAGGAGGAGGCTGTCGTCACACGTATGCTCCAATATATAGAAGGGCATGTTGATCCGTTGGAGGAGGAAGAGGAGGAGGGAGCGGGGAGGCGAGGAGGATCCGATTGACCATATTTGCTTTATTGCTGGATGTTAGGTATTATGTTTTATATGTTGGGATCAGTGCTACATTTGAAGCTTTAATTGTTAGTTTTAATGCTTTAAATTGGATGAATGTCATTTTTAATTGTCTTGCTAAATTATATTTAGGGCGAAGTTACTCTGTTAAAAGAAAAAAAGGGTTCATGTATATGTCAAGCGAAACAGGTTTGTGTTCTGGTTCTTTTGAATTTTTATTGTGACTCCTCACATTTCCCTGTTATAATTTGATCTTTCGTGCATAGTGGGGTTTTTGAGATTCTTAGTTTTTGGACCATAACAAAAATATCAATCATGATGTTTTTGTTTTCACAAACATAGTTGACGCACTGGTACTCTGTAAATATGATGGTTTAAGAGTAAAGAGCGAATTAAATCATGTCAATCTCGGTCTTGCATACTTATACTTTACTTCCTGTGTTATATAAGAGAGAGAGGATCAACTTCACCGCGCACAAGTTCGTGTTTTTCAAAAGTGAAATTGTTAGTATTCCACCAATATAACTGCAATATAAAAGTGCAGATTTTATACCTTGTGACTTTAGAGCCTATGAATCGTTTTTGTGAGGCGATTTTACATTTGCTCAAGGGAAATTTGTTAAACTTCATTCTTTGAATAGCTTTAAAAATATTTGATTGTTTACATGTATGTGATGGAGTTAAATTTTTTGGACGATTTTTTATCATGCTTTACACAACGTTTCGGAATTTTTGTTACATTACGGCCAAGTCCCATAACTCTCTTCTTTCTTCTTTTCCGTCATTCTTTTTGGTAAAAAAAAATTGTGCATAAATAGATCTCATAATTGCGAATTGTCTTGAGTTAATTAATTTTTGAGAAGTTTGAAAAAAAAAAGGGGGGTATTTCAAGTGACAAAAGTGTGAAAAAAAGAGGATTTTGAAGTATATGCTTATTTAAGTTGGGGCATTGTTATTGCCAAATGCATATGTTAGATCTATTACTTACCACTATGATCCCCTCTACTTTTTTGGACAAATTTTTCATTCACATATGGCCCTTAAATATCCGGAATTATAAGTCTTCAATTCTGCATTTAAAAGTCATCAAGTCAAAATTCACAAACTAGTGCTTAACGGTTACCAATTCTTTCTTTCATGAAATTTGCCAAGTCGATACACTTTACAATCTTTGGCGGTTTTTTGAAATTGGGATTGCTCTATTAGAATTATTTTTAACACTTACTCGTCAACGACAATCCTCCTTGAGAGGAATGTGGCTTTCTAATTGTTGAGATTGTAATGACTTGTGAGTTTTGAATCGGACGTTAGGTGTGTTGTTAAATGGGATCGTAAATGGTTGCAATGTGGGAAATATGACTCTAACCACTTCACACTTTGAATCTATTATTTGATATTGCAATTTTGAACGGTTTGGTATATTGCTTGGCATGATTGAGTTCGTTTGAATTGCTTTGCATTGTTTGTTTGTTGAGAAGCTATTGTTTAAATTATTTTGATACATTGCCATGATGTGATATTTGTGGGTATCATCACTGAAAAACCCCTCATGAGACACCACTCGTCACTAGGGAAACCTAGGGTTTAAAGGCTTGATGCTACACGCTAGAATGCTTCGGGACCTTATGAAAGGATAGGTTATCTTTTTGTTTTTATTTAATTTTGCATAGGGACTAGCAAAAGGTTAGTTGGGGTGTGTGATTGGACTGATAATTGTAGTCCAAGCGCCGTTAACTGACCTAAGTTGGCCCTAGATTAGTTTAATTATGTATTTTTATCAAGATTGCACTTATATGCATGTTTGAGTTCATTGTAGGGTTTATATTGATAAAGGCGAAAGAATTAACTCATAAAAGTAGAACGGTGTATGAAGAAGATGGAGAAAACTCAAAAGAAGGTTCAGATTACATTAGGCGTTCGAACACGCCCAAGCAAAGGAGGAACCAGCGTTCGAACGCTGTGAAGAAATCTAGGAATTTTTGTTAAGAACGTTCGAACTCCTGGACCAAGAAGATTGGGCGTCCGCCAAGCCATTAGAAAATTGTTGAAGATCTTTGAACGCCATGTCTTACAGTTCGAAAATTGCGAGAGTTGAATTAGTACGTTCGAACGCCATTGCTTACCTTTCGCAAAAGGCGAGACTTAAAAGTGGGGTTTTTATCAAGCCGGTCGAAAACGTTCCATGGCAGAGAAAAAACATCAGAAGAATTATACTGAATCATTCGAACTCCCAATTGAAGAAGGGAGTGGGGCGTTCGAAACGCCAAGTCAAATCCTGGGGAGATTCCTAATCTATTTAGGACTCGAATTTAGAAGTGCCTATATATATTCCTTTATATCTTTTGAGTGGGGACGTGATTTTCGGGTTTTTCCCTTTCTTTCTCAGCCTCTTGTTTAAGTTTTTCAAAGTTTCTTCATTCTTTCTTGTAACTTTTTACATTAAAATCTTTTTTGTTTTAATTAATTAATGAGTTTTTTGGTCAATTAATCATTTTTCTATCTATTGTTCTCTACAATTTTCTTTTGTATTAAATGCCAATTCTCTTGGCTTATAATCATTAGATTAGTTATTTTAATTTAGAATGCATTCAATAATTAGATATTTGTTTACCCTAGCCATGAGTACCTAGGTTTTTTTCTTGGCATCGATTCGTGAAGTCATCAAGAATCAAGGATAACAATGGAGTAATTTATTTTCACACCGTGTTAGATCTTTTCTAATTTTTTTTATGCTTCTTCTGTTACTAATCTAAAAAATATTTCGAAAATTTGGGAGTTCCTATTATGTTCGATAAAAACATTCATGTTATTCGGATCGATGTATGCAACTACCATGATTAAAACAATCAGATTTATATTCACTTTTGCGAAAACTTGGGAGTCCAGATTATGTTCGAATATCATCTCCTTGTGATGCGGATCGAAATATTACACTACTTTGTACCTAACAAATAGATTATTTAGAGGTGAAGTGATAAGAAGATTTGTTTTTAAAAGTTTGAATTTTGTGATCTAAGACTTCAGAATAGTTCGAAGAATTTGAGGTATAATCATGGCTTCAATAGCATTGGGTTCCGAGAACTCGTTGACTGGATCAATCGTTCTGAGTTCCTTTTTATTATCAATTAAATCAGTTTTTTTAATTTTATTTATTTACATTTTAGATTCACACTCATCAAAAAATCAAATCAATCTTTTTATTTGTTAATTTTTGAAGCATAAATAGCATTTGTTAGGATTGCCATCGTATGTTTTGTAGGGTTTTCCTTTTCTTGTTGTCCCTTTTGCACTGTTCCTTGTAGGATCGATACTCGTACTTTGAGTTTTTAACTACTTCGCGACCCGTACACTTCCGGTAAAGAATTCACTTCTGGGAGCGAATCACTTATGCAGAGAGTGAGAGAAAAAGAAGAAGAAAGGAATAAGAAAAGAGAAAAGAAAGAGGAATTTGAGAGAGAGAGTTAGAAGAGAAAGAAAAGGGGAAAGCTGAGTGAAGTACATGATATCTAATTTAGTTTCACCAAGTAACCTCATCAATCTTCTCTATTTATTTTATATAATTTGATTCAAGAAGGGTCTAAATGCTCTAGTATTGAGTGTTATACTCTATCCTAGTTAAAGTTAAAAAATATGTTGAAAGTACAGCACGAGGACGCCATTTTAGGATCAAGTTTCAAAACAAACTATGCTTTGTTTTCATTTAAAAATCACAATCAGTGTTTTGGGCAATACTTCCCTATACGAAAACCTTTTAACTTGATTCAAGTGTCATAAAATAGATATTTTAAATATCTACAACTTTATTTCAAATAGATTTTTTTTCTAATTTTAAGGTTCGCTTGCCCCAAACAAGTTTGGAATTCAGATTAAAAAAAATGATCTTGTCTTTTTCTTTCGTTTTTCTCTCCACTAGATTGGTAGAACTTTTTCCAACCGATCATGCAATAATGTTTTTCCGCTCTAATTATGGCTGGACTTGACATACTGTTTCCCTGAACCTGGGCGGTAGAGCATATCAACGTTTTAGGCCTCATCTAAAGTCTCATTCTCCCCCCTTGTCTAACCCTCTTCTATTCCCCATCTTTCTACCCCTGTCTCGACCAGTTGAACTTTGTTTTTTGTGCCTCGACTAGTGAAGGTTACCCTACCATACTATACTTTTGTCTTCACTGGAAGAATATTTTTTCCCGACATCGAAACGTTTTTTTTTGTTTTTTTTTCCCGACAGGTTGAACAGTTTTCCCAATAGGTTGAGGCTTAACAGACCCTAGCTTTTGAACTCCTAAGCATTCACAGTTAGACTAGTCATCGGTCGATAAACCTAATTACATTGTAAACCCTTAAGTAATGTTCAAAGTCTAATCATTTTAATAAATGATACATAAAGAAAATCAATCCAACTAACCTAATGAACATGACGAAAGAGAGTAGAGCAATACCTACGCAACCTAAGTACGTAACCTTATGTTATGCTATGCAAATCAAATCCATGGATTAGGTAAGAATTTTTGAAAAAGATTTTGTATGTATATGCATATGTACCTCATGTTTCTACCTTTCGATAAGGTATTCGGTGCTAGCGTAATTCAATCTACGGGGCTGTGGATCTGTATGATACTCGGCTAGAGGCGAGTGGTCATAGGGCATAATGTGTGTTTCAAGAATCATGTTGAAAATTATACGCATGGTCAAATGACAAGTTATAGTATGAATTATAACATATGATAATCGACTAAGGGAAGACACGAGTATTCGCATGAATTTTGAATATGTTGTTTCGAAATATCAAATGCCTTAGCTTACTTACAGTATGATATGTTAAGCATATCTACCATGGTATTTTCATATATTTGATATGTATATTAAAACTTATGTTAGAGATTATATTTATACACTATGTTAAGCAATTAGAGTAGATTGATAGAACCACATGTTTTAGATTTCATTTTGAACAATGTAAATTTTAAAAATTATTCTGTCATGGGATGTTAGAAGATCAACGAATGTTGTTGATTGGCCTGGACTAGAATGTCCGAAATATTTTCAACATTTATGTATATAAGTATATATGTAATGATAAGATAGGTAAAGTTTCTATAACGTTATGGGCATGTGTTTTTAAAATGAATGAATTTTAAACATTCGTTCTTTTTGACTCCAAAAATAAATATAAATGTTTGAGAAAAGTACATTTTACCCCCCTATGGCTTGACCCAAAAACACATAACCCTCTGTAGTTTAAAAGTGAATAGATGACCCCCTATGGTTTGAACTTTTAACACATAACCCC
>CM018895.1:20077547-20080047 GCA_009663005.1 Actinidia chinensis | reverse complement strand
AGAGTTGACTTAGGAGATTGATAGATCAAGAGTACATTGGTAAGGATGGGAACCAGTATTGTGAAAAGAAGAGGAAGTTACATTTGGTAGATGGGACAAGTATCTGCAATAAAGCTTTTGGGGGTTTGAATATTAGGGAATTAGAGTAATGAATGATTAATTTGCCTTTTGGGGAAGTGGTGGTGGGGGATGGGGATTGAAGAGAGGCCTGTGGCAAAAAGGTTATTACTGGCAAAATATGGTCGTGATGATTCTCAATGGGTTTCACTAGAACAGGTGTGGAATGATATCACTGTAGTAAGATTAATAAAATCAGGATTATGCGCCAAATTTCCATAATGGTTCAAAGATCTCAATGGGTCTCATTTCTGGGAGGATCAGTGAGGGAGTGATGCTTCTCTGAAGATTCAGTGTCCCTAGTATTAGATCTTGTAGTTAACAAGACTGACCTCTAAAGGAAGATGACTATCTATTCAGCCTGGAGTGAAAAAAAGTTGGAGGAGAGTGTCCAGAAGAAACGAATAGCTGGGAAGAGGTTGAGGTGATAGACTTCTAAATACTCTAACGAATGCTTACACCCTTGAATAAAAATAGGGAGGAGTCCCCTTCTCTGGATATATGACCCTTTGTAGTTTCTCCCGATAAAGGTCCCTCACATCAGTGGGAAATTGGTTCGACTCCCAAAACCAGAGTCTCTGGCTATAGTTTGGAAGAAATGCAGCCCACCAAGGATGCAGTGTTTTGGTTGGCTTGCTTATTTGGAAAACTAAAAACAGCAGATCTGCTTATGAGAGTTTTGTTGGACCTCCAAAGCATGGAGATGTGTGTTTTATGGGGTGGTGATGAATCTGCAAACCATCTTTCTTATTTCAGTGCTCCCAGTCTAGAAATCTGTGCGAATGCGTGGGTTTTGTTTAGGCTACCCCAGCTCTATCATCAACTTCTTCAGTGGTTTGGCAGGGTTGGAAATTCAGGAAATTAAAAGAAAGGCTACTGGAAGTATTTTCCTTGGCTATCCTAAGGTCCGTTTGAAAAATGAGAAACAAATACATCTTTCAAAACTCTACTACAATTGCGATAAAACAACGCAGTGATTAAACATAAAGTTGCTTGGGGTAAAGGGTATGTGGCTCATATTTATATCTGATCTTGCTGTAAGAGTTAGAAGTATTGATGGAGTCCTGTTGAAGGATGGGTGTTGGTGCTAATTTATTTTTGCAGTGTTTGAGCTTGTGGTGCTGTCGTTGCTGTAAGAGTTAGAGCTTGATTCATGCATTTTATTACTATTTATCGGTATATTTCTCCCGCACTTTAACACAGTTGCGTATATTATTTGTTCTACTTAATCGTTGTTTGGTTCAAGTGTGTTTAACTGTTCATAAATCTAATGGAGCACAAAAGAGGGCGGAAGAGGCGAGGAATCGAGCCAAGAGTGATTGGGATTTGGCCTGTTTGACTAAGTCAAACTATAGAAGAGGGGCAGAAGCAAAGATCAACAACGTCGAACTGGTTGAGCATTTATGCTCAACTAGTCGAAGAGAAGGAAAAGCATCAGATGGATTGGTCCGAAGGTTCAACCTGTCAAATGCAAGCAAAAACCTCAAACATAAATTCTCAATCGGTCGAGCTCAAGCCTCACGGGTCGAACTGGGAAGAGTAGAGGAGGAATAGGGTTTAATTCTCAACTAGATTGAATTTCTCTACCTCAACCAGTCAAAATGGAGGAAACCAGTAATGAAGTAGAAAGCAGGGCCCAACGGGTTGGGCATTGGTTGACCAATTGGTACAAGGAATGCTTAAGTTTATTGCACTCTATGGGTGTGTGAAATAAATGTACAAAGGCATACCAATCCAGAAACAACATGTGAAAGGACAAAATAATTGTATTATAAAATTCGTCTAACCAAGATTATCGGCCTTGAGATTTGATGGGTTAATAAAGAGAGAAGAAATGAAACATCAAAACTCGGACAAAGACTATGTACTGAACCAACCACTTTACATTTATTGTGTACATCTAATTTCAAAAAAAACAAAACCAATTATTTTATATTTTTTCAATGCAACAAATCTAATCTTGCATTTTTAGCCTTCATGTGGATAAACCTTGGGACTTCCAAGTATTATTCCTGCCCTATGCTTAAACACTACTCCTAATAATTAAATAGCATCAAAAAAATTGTGCGAGTATAGTTCTCAGTGGCGGGAGCCACATGGTGAATAGATGGGGGCAACTCCCTCTCACTTTGAATTTTTTTTTTTACCTAGAGTTTTAGAAAATTTTTATAATTTGCCCCCCTTAAAAATTATAAATGCCCTTCCTTAAAAAAAAATTTAATTTGCCCCCCTGAAGATTTTTCCTAGCTCCGCCACTGAGTAGAGTACTACTGAATTTTTGGTGTTGTTTCTTTGTTTGGGTGTGGTGATGAAGGGTAAGTACAGGTTATGCTCAATTGTTGCTACTGCTATTCTGTTCCTTTTTCAGCTTCTGTTATTTTTC
>CM018895.1:20070047-20072547 GCA_009663005.1 Actinidia chinensis | reverse complement strand
TAAATCGAATATGATAGGCTAAATTTTTCTTGGTCCTACTTTAGACTGAACCCAATCCAATTTTAGATGAAACTAATTCTCTCTTCTCTTAAATTACCTTAATTGGTTATTCAAATTGATAAATAATAAGATCTAAGCTCAAATCGTAAATTGTGTAATATCTAATTATTTGTTCAAGATTCCTGTCACAATAAGACTTAGATCCATTGCATTCTAAGAGTTACAAAAAGGTAGTTATTTTTATCATTCACAAACTAATTTTTAGATTCAAATGCAGAAAATCATTGCAATATTTGTCCAATCACTTCGTTTATCTTGAAAATGATTGAGTACAAAGCGAATAAAGAAATAGAGATTTGATTAAATGAATAGCTAAGTGGTTTAAACTATTCCAACTTTACATTAAAATACAAGTTTAAAGAAAACACCAATCTCAATCAATTCCCAAACAAATCAAACTTTTACAACTTCTATTTTTTTCAAGTTGTATTTACAACAATTAAATTGTGCTAATAAATTTTCCTGTAGATTCGATCTCGTACTTGCGAGTAAAGTGCTGTTTCGGTAGACTCTTCACTTAAAAGCTAAAATATAAACAGACACGACATTCAACCATTGTAATGGGCTAAGTATTTTTGGCGCCGTTGCCAAGACATTTCGCAGCTTGAAAGTTTTAAAGTTGTGCCGGAATCACAAGAAGTTGCAAGTAAACTATTTTTTTAAACACTTTGTTTTCCAATCTTTTTCTTTTCTTCTTACCAGTTACAGGGAAACAATCAGTCAAGGATAAGGTCCTATTGAAAAGGAAATTTAAAATTTGCATGTCAGTGTAGTTTCAGAAACAAAACTGTAGTTTACTAGACTGGATCAAAACCCACTACAGAACATGAAAGGACAAGAAGTAGGAGACATAACTCGTCTCCCAATCAAATCCCCAATGAGGCTCCTGGCCTCAAGGAAGATACATGCAAGATTACCTTATCCAACTAGGAGATCAACTCCCTCATGCATAGTACTACCGCAATGAACATACCTTCACATTAAATCAGGTACATACATAGCTCCCACATCTTCCACGGAATAGAAACGGAAGCCCATACCTCAGTTTAAAGATTTGAGAAATGGTAGACTATGTAGAGTCCAACATAGGGACGATATAGCAAGGCTACACTCTTTCATTTTCACGTAAAGGCGAGCTATAAAATATGGAAATTCTCTAAAATCGAGTTCTTAACTTCATAGGAACATGCAAGAGGAATTTTTAAAAAAAAGTTTTTTTCCATGGAACAAAACGGCATCTTGGAAAAAGTTAATTTATAATTTTCAGATAGAGAGAAGATGTGGCATTTTATGCGTGTGGGAGAGGTTATAAGGATTTGTTAACAGCTATACCACACACGGTTTCTCCTCTTTCTGATACTGGCCGCAATTGAGTTTCTTTATGAGGGATTGATCCCCCAAACCAGGCCGTTTATTAACAGTGATGTGAATGGTCAGTTTAATGAGAAAGAGTCCTGAGAGCTTAGATAGATAGGACTTCTTTGATTAACTAGCCAGGAGAATAACCAATCTTGGATTTCTCATACTCTACGGATAGACTAGAAGTGACCCAATATTTGAACCCGAAAAATAGCAATTAAAAGAATATGATGATTTGCAAACAAAGTTATCTTAAATGTCTGAAAACAATTGATCCCTAGAAATTAAAAATACAATGAGGTTAGCACGTCATCTGATAAGGAATAAAAATGTGTCATTTTGTGATAGATCTGGGCATGCTACGACTGGATGCCCCTACTCTACTGCTTTAAAGAGGTCTTGCAGACTGAGAGCAAGTCTCTTCAATATCAATGAATCAGTCACAGAACCTTTCAATTCTGCATACTCCAATAAATATAACCTACTCCACTCAATTTTTTCCTATAGAAATACATATAATTCCAATTTGACCAAGTGGGCCAACTTCTAATCCACCATAGCAACAGGGAGTCCAATGGATTGAATCCTATTCAATCAGACCAAGGACAGACTAATGTTTTGCAGGCCCATTTCCCAAAACCACAACCAAAATGTATACCAAACCCCCAATAAACGGAGTTTAGAGCATACCTACCTACTTTTAGTTCAAATTGACAGGCATCGTGGGTTTTCAGAATATCAGCCATTAGTGAATTATTTGATCCAGTTGACCAAATTGACCACAACCGTAGGGGGAATACAACAGGAGAAAAGGAAAATTTCCATCACAACCACTAGCAAATCCCATGCCAACATGGCATGGATACCTAGTTTTCAATTCCCCACCCCCCTCACAGTCATAGAAATTAAAATCAATTACCACGTTGAAAGTTGTAAGGAGATTGAGAACCAGACTATTCAAATTCCGCTTCACTAAAACCCATAAACTTTATGAGGTAAATGCGAGAACAAGATCCTTTGAATATGGAATCAATTTGTGTATGTATTGGCAGACAAACCCACTACCCTACCAACACCCGCA
>CM018895.1:20057547-20062547 GCA_009663005.1 Actinidia chinensis | reverse complement strand
GTATTTCAAATTGATCAATAATAAATATAGAGCTCTCTGGTTATTTGTTAACAAGATTGCTTTTCACAAATAAGACTTAGATCCATTGCATTCTAAGAGTTTCAAAAAGCTAGTTATTTTATTATCAATTCACAACATATTTTTAGATTAAAAATGCAGAAAATCAGTGCAACATTTTTTCCAATCAATTTCATTTTAACCTTGAAATTTGATTGAGTACAAGATAATAAAGAAATAGAGATTCTATTAAAGGAAATGAGCTAAGTGTTTAAAATTTTCAACTTTACATTAAAATCAAGTGTAAAGATAAACAATCTCATCATTCCCAAAACAAATCAAACTTTTACAACTTTTATTTTTATCAAGTTATATTTACAACAATCAAACTGTACTAAATTTCCCTGTGGATTCGATCTCATACTTGCGAGTAAAGTGCTGCTTCGGTAGGCTCTTACACTTAAGAGCTGAAACATAAATAGACACGACATTCAACCATTGTAAAGAGCTAAGCATTACTTCTCCGCCTTCTGCAGGTTCTCTATCTTCACTAAGTCTACCATCCCGTACCATGGACGTTCCCAATGCTTCCCCGCCAGCGTCTCCGCCATCCGTTTCTTGTCCCCCTGTTCGTTGTTCCACCAAAGTAAGAACCGTACCCTCTCATCTTCATGGTTATCATTGTTATTTTCTCTTTCTACTTTGCATGATCCTCGCAGTCTTTTTCGTGAAGCCTGCCTCTAACCCGATTGGCAGAGAGTTATTGAAAGATGAGATTGGATGCTCTTGATACAACCATACATGGGACAAGTTGAATTACCGTCTGGAAAATCTAAAGTGGGATGCAAATGGTATATAAGATTAAGACTCAGGCAGATGACACTTTGTTCATAGGTACAAAGCACGTCTGGTGCCCGTGGCTGTTACTAGAAATAGGAGATTGATTATGGATGAGGACTTTTACTCCTGATATTGCTCGCCTACCTCTTGTTCGTACCCTTATTGCTAATGTTTGTGGACAGTTCGTGGATGGAGGTGGGTATCTTTCAAATGGATGTGAAAATGTCTTCTCAATGGTGATTGCAAGATGAAGTATATATACTGTCCTCCCCTGTAGCTCTGCTCCTCATAAGGTCTGTCGGCTAATGTGGGCTCTGTTATGGTCTTAAAAAGGGCCTCTCGAGCTAGTTTACTTTTTAAATTCAGTTCCACTATTTTCAGCTTGGGTTCTCTTCTAGCACTTTTAATTGGCACTCTTGTCTCAAGAAAAGTCTACTAAGGGCACTGATTCTTCTTCTTATATGGTGAGGCATGATTATTACTGGTGATGATCTGGATGGTATATTGCCAACTCTTAAAAAGTTTCTCAAGTCTGCAGTTGATGAATGAAGGAGTGGGGCAAATCTAAGCTATTTTTTCGGGGCATTGAGATGTCCTATATACTCGATAGATATTATCTTCTCAAAACCAAATATGCTTGCTTTTGATTCTTTGTCTCGTGCGTGGATCACTAGATAACAAGCGTCGACACATCATAGAAAATAATGTCGTTTAAATACTTTTAGGTGAATCACTTTCTGATTGAATCTACGCTATATATCGCCAGCTTGTTGCTAGTCTGATTTATCTTATTGTTACCCACGACCCGATTCTCTACATGCCGTGCATATTGTCAGTCAACTTTATGTCTGCTCTTCGTCCACTCACTATGCTACAGCCTTGAGGATTTTACTGTTATTCAAGAGTTTTCAACGCCATTCATTTTTTTGTCACGATCCATCTCTGACTCTTCGTGCTATTCAGATTCTTTGGGGCAGTGGCGACCCCCACTGATCATCGTGTCACTACTGGCTATTGCTTCTTTGTTGGTATGCCGTTGATCTCATGGGCCAATAAAAAAATTCTGTTGTTGCTCGATCAATACAGATGCTGAATATTGTGCCTTCGCAGACACGACATCTAAGTTACTTTTGACTCACTGGCTCATCAAGACTTGGGCATCGATTCTCCTTCTATTGTTCTTCATTGTGATCTACCACGCGCTATTTAATTGCTCACAATAACTTTTCTCATGAAATAACTAAACACATCGAGATCGACTGCTACTTTATACCGCCATCATCTAAGTAGGAAGTTTTTGCATCTGTCCCGCCCGTTCGCTTCTATTGATCCCTTGCTGATTTCTTTACCAAAACTCATCCTACAAGCCGCTTTTCGGGATCTTCTTCCAATCAAGTTGGTCTCCAGCTTATACCACCTTAGTTTAAGGGGGATGTTAGCATCTAATATTTTACCCCCATATATCATGTTTAGCATATATACATTTACCATATATATATTCAGAATATATTCTGTATCTATTCTGATACAGAATATATTTTGATTGATACAATACCATATTTACATTATTACTATTACCTTTCTGTAAATAATACCTTACCGATATTTCTCTGTATAAAGAAAACTCTTATACATAATAATGATTCACGAAATATAATACAGAAATTCCCTCACACTCTCTCTCAATTTCTATCGGATAAAAAGTTGTGAGCCATCTCTCTCTCCTCAAAAGTCTTCCTGATACTCAAGGGAAACATCCTAGCATTATGTAAGAGCCTCTCATGTTCGTCTCTCTTAATTAGACCTTTTATTTATTTATTTTCAGTGATGAAGTCAATACTTGTCGGGTTGTCTCCACAGTGCACTGCGATTCAAAACATTGACTCGTGCAGAAGACGTTAGGTTGACCCAAAAAGATGTCCACCAACTACACATTGGCTTCGCTTTAGGACATTTCTCCATCTAAACAAAAAAACAAATTTTTTATTGCCCACAAAAGTCATCAGTGCATGCATGTTCCCGGATAAAATAAAAAATAAAAAGTAAAAAATGTTATGATTATCTCTTATTTTTATTATTTTAATTTATCATCTTATATGAAATATAATACATAATTTTTGAATATAATTGATCAGTTATTGAAATAATTATATCATGTTTGTGAATACGCAACATTATTTGGTAAATAAAAAAAAGCAAAAATAATATTTGTAATACCATTGTTCAAAAAAGAAGGATAAATTTCACTGACACCCCATGAATTCATCTGAAATTACACTAAATCCCCTTTATTCTATAAAATCACATTAGAGCCTTCTATTAGCAAACAATGTTTAACTTAATTACAGAGTTACTAAAATACCCTTTGTTTATTATCAAAATTTCTAGAGAAATAGAGAGAAAATTATAAGGGGATCCAAGCCACTACTTTCCAAGACCTTAAACTTCTATTGGTACCTTCCTTGGCCTCTACGGCTCTACCTTCTACTACCAATTCTTATCATGACCCACCTCTACCTTTCACCTCCTACTACAACCCTCTTCACTCCCTAAAACTCTTGAAGGATTAAGGTGTTAGATTTGAAGAATTGGAAAGGGGTTGTGAGTTAGGAAAAAAGGGCTGATCAATATTGAAGAGTGGTGGCTTTCAATAAAGGTGGATATGCGATTCAAGTGAGGTGGTAGATGTGGTGGTGGTGGCGCGCTTCAATGGTGAGGAAGATGGATTCAAGTGGAATGATAGAGAATGATAGTAATATCCCCTCAAAAAAAGATATATGAAAAAAGTTAATATAGAAAATTTTTTAATATTAGACTATTCTTTACGTTCTCAAATTATAATTTGTTTAAGGATAAATGTATTCTCCAATAAAACCTACATAACCACATCAAATAATTTCATTATACAGGTGACCACATTAAAATTTGTATAAGGATAAATGTATTTTTAATCTTTTTGTCAAATTGTTATATGATTTTTTGTGCTTTTTTAATACCTATAAAATTATTATTTCATACCACGAGTACTATGATAATTTACATTTAGTGGGGTTAACATTGGAATAAGATATGCCACTATAAAAAAAAGTTGAACATTTTTTTTTTTTTTGGGAAAAAAAATAAGTTATCAGAATTATCTTAGATTAGAACTGCTTATTGTGCCAACGAAAATTGAGAACTTTATAGTAAGGAAAAAATTGATTAGACTTTATAGTAATCATATTTATTGGTAATCTTTCCTAGATATTTTTTGAAATGCTAGTTGTGTCATTTAGATTCCAAACATAACGTCGTTAGGGCGGTTTTGACGGGAGGGAACAATTTAAAGAATATCAATAAAAGTAAGGGACGGCAGTACAGTTTTAAAAACCACAGCGAACGTCCTTGCATTTGTTAGAAATCTCAGGGAAGTAAGTGAATTACTGAATTGATCGCAAGGCTAGAGATTAAAAAAGGGGTTCAACTCTTGTTATGCAAGGCATCCTGTCTGTAGTCAGTGGACTCTTATGGATCAAGATGAACAGACATTTTTTGAAGGAGCTCAAAGAAGTGAGAGGATTTGTTTTTTTTTTTTTGGGAAAAAAGGGCAAGCCACAGTTAGACTCGACTGTGCAATCTGAGTATATTTTGACCTGATTTTGATGGTTCAAAATGTTCTCATTGTAAATTATGTTGTGAAAATTAATACTATAAAAAAATATGACTGACTAAAAATTAAAAGTGCTGGAATTTGTCTTGTGTTCCGAAATGAATGGAGAACAATGAAATGTATCATTTTGCATAATTGTTTTATGGAAAAAATACTGTATATCGTTATTAGTACATAAAAATGGAAAAAGCAATGCTATGTTGTCATTTGCTTTTACTCTTTTTATTTATCTTTTGATATAGCTTACCTCATAACCACTAATTTAGTGATCCCGAAATTCAAATTATTATATCTAAGAGTTATGAGTTACATCATATGATAAGCATAACATTTAAAAAAAAATATTTGTATTGGTCCCACATAAGTTATGATTCAATGACCAAAAAACTTATAAAATTGGGTATATTTTTTAATTGGATACACGAAAAAAATAAAACCTTTTTTTTTTATAACTCACAATTTATTTTTGATCAAAGTCAAAAAATCATAATGAATGCTCAAGAAAGATTGAAGT
>CM018895.1:20010047-20012547 GCA_009663005.1 Actinidia chinensis | reverse complement strand
CTCCAATACCTTATCGCCCACAAATTCTCTCTCAGGTACATCCACTTTCCTGTGTCTATCTTTCCAATGTTGTTGAGCTTGACTTCTCACGGAAGCTGATAACCGGTGAGCTTGATTCGCGCTTGTTTCCAAATGCCACGGAATCAGCCAAAACCGGCTAATTAGTCTCCAGAGAATTCTCCTTCAAGATCGAACCTCAGTGGCTAATCCCTTCGAATTAGGGTTTGCAAAAATTGACTTCTCATTGCTTTTGATGGAGTCCCTTTTTTTTTCGGTCCTATTCCGTCTTTCTTGGGTAATTTGAGGGAGCTAACTGCGTTACGGTCTAGCTGAAAACCATCTTTTCTGGAAAATTCGCCTCGAGTCCTTGGTTTCTTTAAGCAAAAGTACCCGATCTTCGCTGTTTATAAACCGACTTATCCGAATCAGTAACCCTCAAGAAAATAGGAAACTGTGTCGTCCTTGGGAGTTCTTCATTCTGCAGAGACAACTTCACTGGCCAATTGCCTCAACAATTGTGTCAAAATTGGAAACTTGTGAATTTCAGTGCAGCTTATAACATTTTAACCGGTCCCCCATCCGCAAGGAGCCTAAGAAATTGCCCAACTTATTCGGGTCGGCTTGAATTACCACTCTCAGGCAATTTGGATCAAGATTTCGGAGTTTATCCAAGTCCTTACTTACATGGACTTAAGCTACACCAGCTGCAGGTAAATTCTCGCCGTCAAATTGGGGCAATGTCTACTTTGACAACTGCTAAAAATTGCAGGGAATATTATTGCCAGGGGAAATCCCAAATGAAACTACTTCATTGAACACTAGTAGTCCTGGACCTGTCTTTCTAATCAACTTTATGGGAAAATACCGGCACAAATTTGAAATTGTCGGATTAGCCCCTTAAGCTTGCAAAACAATAAGTTTTTCGGGTCAGATACGCAGCAGGCATCGGAACAAACTATCGCATTTGGAAAATCTATACCTGTCATTTAACAAGTTAATGGACCAATTCAAATCAGATTGGGTATTGCTCAAGGCTATTTTTGAGTTTGAGCAAGAATAGCTTAAATGCTCTTCCATCCCACTCGAGATTGGTAATCTTGTAAATTTGCAAACTTTACACTTTGATTTAGTTACAAATTCCTTACTGGAAGATATCACCGACAAATTGGAAATTCCTAAGGCTAGAAATTTGAACCTCTCCTCACAACTTTTTTTCAGTAACATACCCAGTTCTTTAGGTGCATGGTGAGCTTGGGACATTACCTGTCCTACACATGATCTGGAGTGTCCTTCCTAATACCGACGCCTTTCGTTTCATTTCCCTCACAATCAATCGCTAATAACAAGATTTAATGTGTGAAATCCAGATTGGGGCATGTACACATCATCTCCCGCAAGTATCAGCCAAAAGAAAGAGATTCTCACCTGATAATTAATTATCATAACTTCTTCATTGCCTTGTTGCTTTTTCGTATTTTCGGTTGTTGGGTATTTGGGTTTTAAACTTATCACCGACGATGCAAAAGGATTCTTCTCAAGGGATCTGGGTTCCTGACAAAGAAAGAAAAAAATCTCTTTCATTTGGAATTTTATGGAGAAAGATGTCACGGAGACATCATCGACGCACAACGATTTTAAAAAACGATGAATAAACAGCATTGGGGCGGGGGGACAGCGAGAGTTTTACAAAGCTATGTTACCAGTGGACAGGTAGTGGCATGAAAAAGCTAAACTTTACAACTGAAAGCATGGAGATCATGGACAGACTTTTCAAAAATGAGATAAGAACTTTGAACGAAATAAGGCACCGGACATTGTAACATTTTTTTAAAATATGGCTTTTGTTCTCATGAAAAGGCACCATTTTTTGGTTTATCCGAGTTCCTGGGAAAAGGGAGCTTGGCACGTGTTTCTAATGTCGATAAGACGCGAAGTGCTAGATTGGTTCCAGAGGGTTGATATTATTAAGCGTGGCTAATGCATTGTATTACAGCATTCATAGTTGCGCACCTCAATAATTCACGCGACATAGCGAGCAAGAATGTTTTGTTGAACTCAGAATTGGAGGCTCTGTCTCAGATTTTGGCCAAATGCTAGATTTTTGAGCCGGATCCTCAATTTGGACTGCAGTTGAAGCACATACGGATACCTCTCCCAGGTGACATTATGATTAGATGTTATAGTTTTATTTTTGTTTAATTATATTTACAAGAACAAATTATCCTTTTAAGTTTATGAATTGTGGACAAAAGACAGCTCAACAGAGTTTTCACGAACATTTTTAAAAAATAGTTGTCTACACCTGTACGTGCTACGGATAAATTAGTATAGTGTTACACATTTGGTTGTCTACGAGTCTCGGGGTTTATTCAAACTTAATTTAAAATTTTAATGAGCTTAAAAACTTGTTCAAACTTAGTTTTAATATCAGTCAAGTCGATCTCAAATGATCTGTAATAGAGTCGATTATAATTTCGAGCAGAGCTCAGATAAAACTGAC
>CM018895.1:19992547-19995047 GCA_009663005.1 Actinidia chinensis | reverse complement strand
GTTCTATTAAGAAAGTAAAAGATGAGCCTTGAATAATGGTTTTAATGCTATAACTGAAGTTGAGAATCAAAAGGAAAAGAAAATAAAAATTCTTCGTAAGTGATAAAGGAGAAAGGAAAAAGGGGAGGTGGTGAATATTTTCGCTATGCTTCACTAACTATTGTGAAGAACATGGTATAATACATCACAGTGCACCTTACACCCCACAACAGATGGTTTTGGCTAAGAAAAATAGGAACTATTTGATATGTTAAATTCCATGATCTTGAATGCTAAGTTGCATTACAAGTCTTTGGGGTGAAGCATTGTTAACGGCTTGTCATGTGCATATAGGAATACCTTCAAGAAATTCAAAGTCCTCTCCTTATAATTGTGAGCAGGTAGGAAACCAAATCTTTCACTACTTAAAGTATTGGGTTTTGTTTAGCTTTTTATAGAGTTCCTGATCCAAAAAGAACAAAATTAGGACCAAGGCTCCAAAAGTATTTTTTGTAGGATATGCAGACAATTCTAAAGCTTATCGGCTTTTGGATTTGGATCAACTGTCCATAGTGGAATCTCAAGATTTGAATTTTTTGAAAATAAATTTCTAATGATCTAAATTTTGATAGAGAATTTTCTCATTTACCTAATTTGGTTTTTGATGAAATCCCATCTCTATAATTGGAAGGAGTATTTCTGATATTACTACTGAAACCTAGGATGATTAAGATGCAAGAAAGAAAAGAACTTAGGTCTTAATTGATTTCCTCCAAGCTATTGTTTTCTTGTTGAAGAAAATAGAATTACTGTTTTAAATAAAATAACCCATTTTATTAACTGTGGAGGATGGATATCCAAAAACGTTTTGTGAAGCTATGGCTTCAGAACCATTGCATTTTGGAAGAGGCAGTTAATGATGAAATGGACTCCAGTTATGTCTAATAATACATGGGTATTGGGTGATCTACATAAGGTGTTACCACAACGCGACCCGTAACACTTGCCTGTGTGAAAGTAATCCCTGTGGTGTGACCGTCAAATGTGTGTGAATTTGTAAGTCACATGATGTGTGCCTGTGCGTCTGTCTGCAAGCCACTGTCTGATGGGTCCATTTACAAACTTTTAAAGGCTAGGTTTGTAGCCAAGGGTTTTAAAGCAAAAGAAGGTGCTGATTATTTTATACATAGGCACCTGTAACCCTATAATAACATCTATTAGAGTGCTTATGTCGCTTAGCTTCGATTTATGGTTTTATTGCACGCAAAATGGATGTTAAAACAACTTTCCTAAAATGGCGATTTAGATGAAGAGTTACTACCACAACCTGAAGGGTTTGTTATGCTTGGTATGAAAAGAAAGTGTGGCAAGTTAATTAAATCTTTATATGTCTTAACAAGTCATACCAAAATAATGGCATGAGAAGTTTGATTCTGTATTTTAATCACATGTTTTAGACATAATATGCTGATAATGTATTATCAAAATTACGGATGAGTATGTGTGTTATTAGTTGTCTGTATGTGGATGAACATACTTATTGTTGGAACTAATATGATGTTTACTGAAACTAAGAAGTTCTAACCTTCAAATTTTAAAATGAAAGATGTAAATGAAGTTGATACTATAATTATGTATAAAGTAAAAAGCATAGTGGGGGTTTGCTTTATGTTCAATCTCATTATATTGAGAAAATGCTTCTTCTTAAATCAAACATTTGAGATTTAAACAGAGCTAATACCCCTTATGATAATTCAAAAAGGTACATGAAAATTCTGGAAGAGCAGTTTGCTCAACTTGAGTATGCTCCGTTGCAATAGGTAAGTTTAATGTATGCAATGCATTGCACTAGGCCAGATTATTTCCATTTGCAGTTTATAAACTTTCTAGGTATAAACGAAAAGTCCTAGTGACAAACATTGTAAAGCAATAGGCAGAATCCTTGGATATCTGAAACGAACCAGTTGGATTAGGATTTTTTATAATAGTATTTCAGCTGTACTAGAGGTTATACTGATGCTAGTTGATCACTGGAACAAGTGATAATAAATCCACTTCTGGTTGGGTTTTTAACTATGGTGGAGTGAGTTGTGTTCATGGTCAATCTAAAACAGACGTGTATAGCACATTCCACCATGAACTGAGTTCATGCCTAAAAACTGCCCCGCGGGCAATTGGGGCAGAATGGCTTATTAGAAATTTATTGTTGGAGGTATAAGCGTTTGTGGCCACAACCGATGCCACCATTCTTTGCACTGCGATAGTGGATGCTACTATGTCTCGGGCATATAAAAAAAAAAATAAAGTCTATAATGGAAAATCTAGACATATTAAGTTTAAGACATGAATATTCCTACAATTAATTATAGATGGTTATGATTTCCATTGTATATGTCAATCAGTCAAAATTTGGGCAGATCCTTTATACAAGGAACTATCAAGAGACTTGGTAAAATCAACAAACATAGGAAGGGATTGAACCTTTCTAATTAGTCACAGTAAATAGGAACCCAACTTTTAC
>CM018895.1:19967547-19970047 GCA_009663005.1 Actinidia chinensis | reverse complement strand
TCACTCTAGGATATCACAATTAGGATTCAAAAAAACAGAAAGAAAGGAAACTGTTCTCTCTCACAATATATAGTAATAATTTCTGAAGTAAATATATATATATATATATATATATATATATATATATTATAACTCTAGTTAATAAAGTTATTATTGTCCCATAAGCCAATAAATATGACTTCGGCCAAATATATGCTAACACTTAAGATGTATCACATAAGAATTCTTAAACTTAAAAACACCTATTTAATTAACCCAATAAAAATAATTTTTTTATTTTTAGTTGATTTTTATTTACAAATTTGAATAAAATTTTTACATTTTTAGATTTCTCTCATCATAAAAAACCCAAAAAGTACAATAATGAGTTTTTTTTATTAAAAAAAAAAATTCGAAAACCAAAACCATTAGGGTAAACTAAGTTCATTTCTTTCATTCTTATAAATTTCATTTTCCTATTTTCTTCTATGAACCCATGATGTAAACACTGTTGTGCCCAAGGACTAGCCACCAGTCACATCTAACCATATCAACCACACACATGAGACACAGACTACGTGGTCGGCCCAATCTGCCTACATCACGGAGAGCGAACAAATAAAGTGTCAATTCTCAGAATGAATTACAATGAGTACAATAGGGAGGAGCTCATCCCACTCACCTCTCAGCACTCTTCTCATCTCTCACCATCCACTGTCTCCTCTAGATCTCAAAGCTACCAATTCTAGCCACTTCAGTCAGATTGATCAGTGCTCTCTGTGCTTCTCAATAGCACCATAGCACTCCCACAGCCCCTCTCGCAGCCCCCTCTGCACACAGCAAACATGCCTGTATGCTCCCGGGAATCCCCCAAGGATTACATGTCTGTCCTGCCCGTCTCTCTTCTCTGTCTGTCTCTGAATTTATAGGCCATAAGAAGAGCAGATGAGCTCATGGCTGAGCCATACAAACCCCTCTTGTTGGACAATGGAGGAGCCTCCATCTGCGACTTCTCGCAGCTGTCTTGACAGAAGCTATAAGAGCTTCTCTCTCTCCTTCTCTTCTCTTCCTTTCTTCTCTTCCGTCTGCCCACATTCACTGCATTAATATGATTCACTATTTATATTGGGCTTGGGCTTAGGCTAGTTGGCTGGGCCCAATGTTGGTTACTATTCAATGTCTGGGCTTCTGGGCTGGACTTTATTCTTGAGCTTGGGCCTTCAATTGGGCTGGATCCAACAAACACAACCGTAGTTTCAAGGAGAACAATTGGATTCAGACAGAATCTCTACAAGATTTGTGTTATAAAAACTCATGGCAGCCAAATTATATTTGAAAATTAGGTTGAATGTGTTTTTTTTAAAAGGAGAAGGATGGAAAATCACTTGCACTGTGTT
The DNA here is from genome assembly GCA_009663005.1 of Actinidia chinensis. Taxonomy (NCBI): domain Eukaryota; kingdom Viridiplantae; phylum Streptophyta; class Magnoliopsida; order Ericales; family Actinidiaceae; genus Actinidia; species Actinidia chinensis. Next base: position 19,968,671 of record CM018895.1, on the reverse strand, counting down.
TATATATTATATTGGTTAAGGGAACCAGATGAAATCATTTATCTGCCAAGCAAATTTTTTTTTTGATAAATAATTATTCATTTTCTTTTTCTTTTTTGAAACCAATCGAAAATGAAACCAAAATTAGCTAAATTATATGATTTTATTTTCCTATACTGTTTTCTTGATGTCGTAAATATAACAATCAGGGGTGGAATCGAAAGCCTGAACTTGGAATGACCAAGCTGAATGGAAAAAAAATGCAAAGGTTGTTCAACTAAATACCCTAAATTTTCGTAAAAATTTAGAGAAATTAAGAGGATATTACAACAATTTTGGAGGATACCTTGATCAGGAGCAAATCCAGAATTTTAGGTCAGGAAAAATTAAAGTGTAATTTTTTTTTTTAATATAGTTCAGGGGGTTAAGATATAAAAAACCTAAAAATTTAAAATAAATTTTGTAATTTTTTGAGGGGGGACTATAGCCCCCGCAAGAGACTGAGTGATACCACCCCTAACCTTGACTAACGTCGAGATAATCAAGTGTTTTCTATAGATGTAGAAATCAAATCCGCTAAAAATTTTAGATTTTAAATTGTAGTAAAAATTGATAATCTTATTTGCTGTGAAATTATAAATCAAGGATGTTTGCGATAATCGAGATTATGAACACGTTAGGGGCGGAGCCATAAGCCTACTTGTAAGGGGCCAAGCTGAATGGAAAAAAAATGCAAGGGTTATTCAATGAAAAAACCCGAAATTTTCATGAAAGTTCAGAGAAATTAAGGGGGGGTAATACAACAATTTTGTAGGGGCACCCTGACCACTGTAGATACAATGCTCTTTCCCAAAAGTAAAAAAAAAATTGCAAGAGAGAAAATAGAGGCTGTAAATTAAGGGTAATGCTATGGGTACCCCATACTTGCACATCAAATACACACCTGATGAGGTGTTGCATTGGAATTGGCTGGGTGTGGAGTCCACCCAGTCCTTCCACCCCACACTCATCCAACCCCAATGCGACAGCTCATCAGGTGTGCATTTGGAGTGCAAGTATGGGATACCCATAGCATTTCCCGTAAATTAATGGACATGTAAAACAACTATAGAAAGTTTTTATTATAAAGTTAATAGCCTGTAAAA
>CM018895.1:19922547-19932547 GCA_009663005.1 Actinidia chinensis | reverse complement strand
AACGGTGTTCGCCCTAGTTCGGCCAGTACTAGCACTTGATATTGTATCCTCATACAAAACCTTACACCTCTCATATCAAAGTCATATGCTCTATCTAACTCAAGCAATGTGGCTAGAAACTTTCAGTATAAAAGCTAAGTGATTGTTTTTCATCTATTTTGGATAAGTTGCAAAATTTTTCTCTATTTTAGGATTTTTCAATCGAACTAGACTTTTTTAATTTTCTGAAATTATTTTTTCTCATCTATACAACGAAAAATTATTAAATAGTGTTAAGAGTATAATTGTGAGTCTAGTTTTGTTCATGCATCTATAAGTGGATTAACAATAATCTACACTATGATTGGATTGGTTGAAATAATAAATAATGGGACCTATTTCACTATTTTAAATAGATTCTTTAAAAAAAGTATTATTATTTTACCTTAAGAGATTTTGTAATGACACATCCCATTTTTCTCTCTATCACAATAAACCGTTAATAATTTTCAATTGTGTTTCTTTATATACAAATCAGAGCATTTTTTCCTCAAATTTATATTAGTTTTCAAATGTTTATTTTTTCAATGTCTCAAAAAATAATTAATACAAAATTAGCAAAAGTCTTCAAATCTTTAATCCAACTCATCTCGTACTACCCGATTCCCACGTCCACCTGAAAAATGAATTAAGTAGAGAAAGTATACAATACGACGAAAATATGTTCAATTTAATAATTGCTCAACAACAAAACTAGAAGAGCTCAACAAATCATCAAATCATGAAGGATCTCATACTCAGTTTTTTCTAGTACATCAATGGTGGCCGGCCTCACCTGCCTCGCCTAGCTCTTTGACTTTTTTAAGGCTGTTGGTCAAGCTATTTGCGAGTCCACTCATTCAATGTATCAATTAATATCATAGCATTTTAACTATCATACAAGAAAATCATACATATCATGATTCCAATAAAAACACATGAGAAATACAAAATCTGATATTTTAAGAAAGTACTTTGGAGTTTTGAAAGCATATTGTATACCTCCTGCTTACCTTAAATCGAAATTAGGATCATTAGATATGCTAATCTATCAGCCATAAACAATATGTTGTATTTTCATCTCAATTGAATATTATCTCACTATTGATTTCATATCCTAACTCCCATGAATATAATTGATCACACCTTATGTAGGAAAAATGGGTTGTTAATCCATAGTTTTGCCCAACTTTGAGCCTTAATTAAAGTGGGACTCATACACCTTTTCTGTGGGTCCAAATGGCTATGGATATACTTCAATGTGAGGATTAAGAATATGTAATTAGTTATTCAAAACTATTTCCAATTGAATTAGAAATTGACTCCAAAGTGTGCCATATAGATATGTTTTATGTAGAAAAAAATGTTAGTCCCCCCCCCACACATTGGAAAGCGACGAGGAGGGAGGATAAAGTTAAGGGTTTTATAGGAGTACATTCAACTCCTTGGGTTGGGCCCCAAAGGGTACCCAAGTTTTTTAAGGAGGGAAGTTATGGATGGACTTGGGCCCAGATTATGGACTCTATGGACTGGATTGAAAACACAACACGCGCGCGCCACCCGTCCAGCCAGGCCGGGTTATGGGCTTGGGTGCAGGTTGTGGGTCGGACTACTATATACTTTTTGCTGAAAATTTATTTATTTATTTTTAATAAATAAAGTTTTTAGTAATTGTATTTTGGTCCCCGAATAGTTGTGTCTAGTCGATTTTCGTCCTGAATCATTGCGTCTGTTCGGGTTAGTCCCGAACTATCGCGTCTTTTTATTTTGGTCCCTGTACGTTTGAATTTTAAATGAACAGATTCCTAATAAGTTGCCTTCCTTCTAAAAAGTTACATCATTTTCAAACAATCATGAATTCTCCTATATAAGCATCGCCCCTCAGCCATTCTGGTACATCAAAATATCCAAGTAATCTGAATTCATCTCTTCCTCCGCACGTCCCTTCTGCATATTTGTATACTGTAAGAGAGAGTACATCACTATTGTTGGTTCGCCAGGCTCGCTGATTGTTGTGCTACATCAAAAAGATTCCGACTGTTGTATCTTGGGAGACAGTGTCAATTAATTCTGTTGGCACTAGTGCGAAGAACTAATCTGTCTTAAGGACACTATATTAAATACAAGCCTCAGTCATAATTTTGAGTTGTTGTTCTACGAACAAGAATTTCTGTAAGTTTGGTTAATTTCTGTAAGTTTTTAATTGTTATTAATTGAATTTCAATTTCATAGATTTGGCAATTTTACATATTGCACAGATGATTGTCCAACACCTTATAATTTCTCTTATCTATAAAATACATCAAAGATGTGTGTGGTAGTTGTGTTTGGGGAAAAAGAAAAACAAATTAAAGTTGTTGTCCTTTTTCTCTCTCGTCTCTCTCTCTCTCACAATTTCCTCTCCTCTAAGAATAACTTTCACCCTCTCTCACATGCTATATAAATATCAAAAATAAGGCCAAGAATAGCCTGGAAGGTCCTGGGCAATTACACTTGGCCACCTTTTCATATCCTTAGGTGAGTCCCACATTGGCCATGTGAAGCAAAAATAGTAATGTGGTGACTTAAGACTATGTGTCCCACCTCTTTGTAAAAGAGAATAACCAAGAAACAATTCGAAGTTCTGAGAAAAAATTAAGAAAATAATAGTGTTTTTGTTTTTGCATATTGTCTTAAAATTTGTCCAAAAAATTATTTTAAAAAAATATCCCAAAATTACTGTACACTTAGAAAAGTATGGAGATCGTAAAGGTATAAAAACAAATATTAAAAACTATTATGGGGAGTCATGATATTATAGATTGGAGAGTTAAAAACATATACAACTGCACTACTATTAAGTAAGACTAACTTTTTTCAATCCATCTTGAACGTTATTCCAATCTACAATGGAATTATGTGTTTGCTTTTGAATTGTGTACGAAGTAGTTAGGTCCACCATTGTTGTCGTTGCCGCTATCATCAGTAACTATGACCACCTATCCACTACTACAACTAATCGTCCACCACCAACCCCACTACCAATTATCAGGAAACTTAAGACGATAACATACATGTTAACATTTCATGATTACATAATATCAAGAAGTTTAAGACGGTAACGTACTAATCTATCAATATTTCATCTATTACATAACAAGAAGAGTTTATAAAACTAATAGACAATCTGTCAATATTTCATCTATTACATAACAAGAGGAGTTTATAAAACTAATAGACATACTCTAGCCAAGAAAAATATTAAACAACATAATTAGTCAGAGCAATTACCATCATGGAAGTCATCCTCACGATAAGAAGGACGATAGTCGTCATCATCATAATCAAACAATATTGAACCCTCGTGATTGAATGACCATATAGGAGAAGAAAGATTTAATATCTCTTTGTCACCCTCATCAAAACCTATGCAATCCCTAGCATAAAAAAGCTCAAGTTGTTTATAGCCCTACAAAATCATCACTAGGTTCTCATTTTCCATGGAAGCATACCTTAGACCCAACACCTTTATATTTGGCAGAATATTGACAATAGTTGACACTTCATCTTTTTCAATATTGGCTCCACGTATCACTGGACTCTCTTATAGAAAATACAAATTATTTATTCATGTACTATTCATCACAATCATAGCACCTTCGTAATCTTCAATGCTCTCCCTTTAATCGGCACACGATAGCCCTTGGACTATAAGGTACCCTACGAGATGAGATTCTTCGTCAAGTTCAGTACATACCAAACATCATATAAAGTATCAATGGATCAATCACGTAATTTTAGTCTAACTTTGCCTATCCCAAGAGTTTTACAAGCATGATTATTTTCCATAAAAATTGAACCTCCATCCAGCATCTTAATGCTAGAGAATCATTCTCAATTGGGATACATATGATAGGTACAATCAAAATTCATGATCAATTCACCACTTTCGGCCACAAACGCCAATCCCAACAATGCCAAGTACGAATCATCATCATCTCATTGTGCTATGGCAGCTTTTGGATCTCCTTCTTCTTTTTCCCATTCAACTTAAGACAATCCTTCTTCCAATGCCCTTTATTACAACAAAACAAACACTCGTCAATTGCCAACTTACCAAAACGAAAGTGTTCTTTCGATTTACACCGAGATTTGCATTTACTACCCTTCAATTTCCTACAATCAGACTTGCTCCTAACAGATAGGGCTCACCGGATGAGTCTCTATGGGCCTGCTTATCCTTCTTACAATACTCATTGTTCATTAGAGTATTAGAGACATCATCAAATTTAATCTCATCTTTCCCATACCACAACGTAGTCATCAAGTGATCATACGTATAAGGAAGAGAGTTCAACAACTGCAGGGCTTTATCCTCATCAAGGATTTCAACATCTATATTATTTAAATTAGCTAGAATCTTATTATAATCATTCAAGTGTACCTAAAAGATACTATAAACAAAATAGTTTCTTCTTCAAATAGAGGCGATTCTCTAAGCTCTTGGTCATGTATTTATCCTCAAGCTTCTTCTATAGATCATTTGCCCTTTTTTCCTGCATAACGAAATACTTTTGATCCTTCGCTAGATATAACTTGATAGTATCGCACACTTTTCTGTTGATACGATCCCATTCTTTGTCGGTATACTCCTTAAGTTTGTCCTCTAATGCAATAACCAACTTTTGTTGGATTAATACATCTTGAACTTTGCATGCCATATGCCGAAGTTGTTCGTACCATCAAACTTCTCTATCTCAGACTTCGCATTCGATATCGTGGGTCTCCAGTTTGCACATGACGATGCCTCATTTGACCAAGATTTTTTGGCAGACTCACTAATCCCTGATTTGGTAGTAGGATCTATAAATGACATTTTCTCCTCCTCTAATAATCAAGCCAAAAATAATTTTATCACAAACCCTAAATCATCACCCAGAGCTCTGATACCAATTTGTTGTGTGGAAGCGTCAACGAAATTCATATTATAATTGGTTAAAATTATGAGATGAAGAGCAAATAATTTAATCAATGCAAATGAAGAAAGAAATCAAGCAAACCAATCACACAAAATGAGATATATGTGTTACGGCAAGATGCTTATGTCCATGGTCAGTCACACAGTCAAGTTTCTACTAATTCAATGTGATGCCCCGAAAAGGTACAATAGAGTCTCTCACAAATATCTTTAGTATATGCAATAATCATTTTCTCTCTTTTTCATAAACCCTAGATGATACTTTATATACCCAAGGTATTAGGAAGTCCAAAATATCTCTAAAACTATAATATTAGGTCCGAGCTAAAAAATCACAATCCTTGAGATCCTTAAAAAAAATAAGTAGCAAAGTCACTCCTAATATTTAGCACTAGAGCATGATATTATTCGAAGATCTATTTCGAATTAAGTTAAGACAATCGCGTCCTAATTTATTGCCTCAATTTTATTTTAGAACAATGATATTCTTATCATCGGTTTTGATCATTTTTTAATTACTGGCCAATGTAGCTCATTCACAAAAATGGATACAATAATTCCAATAAATAATTCAACTATATTCAACAGTTATGAATTATGCTATATAAATGGTAAATCAAATTGTAAAAGATAAATATAGAATTCTTGTTTCTTTTACCATCCATTGCCCATATAGATCAAAGCACAAATCCTTAATGGGCATAAATTAATATTAATGCTCATTAACGCACCATCTCAAGCTACTCCCCATCTTAGCTTTAGTTGTTGCTACCTTTTTTTTTGTCAAATCAGAATAAATTTGCATTACTACAAAAATGTAAAAAAATCATAATTTTTACCCCGTCTTATATAGTGGCATTTTTCACCTGTGATCGAAAATATTTTCGATCATCGTTTATACCCATGTTAAAATATCTTTAAAAACTAAGATTAAATTTAGTCAACCAAAATCCAAACTTACCCCAGTTACAAATTAAACTTAACGTTTCTAACTTAGTCAACTGAAACCCTCTACTTTCCAAGCCACAAACAATGTAAACTTTCTATTAATACCATGTTGAGAAACTTAACATAGAATACTTTTGGGAGCCTATGCTGCTCTGATACCACTTGTTGAGATTTTTACTCCCACTCATAACGGAAGCACATCCAAAATTAAATCAACAATCAAGCAAATTAACACGCACACACCCAGAAAAATTGATAACACCAAGTTTAGGTGGTTTGACCCAAATTGTCTACATCTACGAAAGATATAGATGTTATAATATATAGAAAAAAATAGAGAATACATGTGAGATTGGAAAAATACTCAAAACTTACACCTCAACCTGAGCCCTACACTAAATGATAGTTGATCTCTCGCTCACCGCTACATCACTATTTTTTCCATCACCACTCTCTCATCTCTCACCAAAATCCTAGCCCTTTTAATACTATTTATATAGGCCAACTAAGATCCATATAACACTAGGATTCCTTTCCTATATAGAAACCCAATTTAATTTGGAATAGGTTTCCTTCTTGGTGAATAATTTCAACTCATATAAAATATCCTATTCCCATTCAATTAAAAAAACCTAAAACATATTGGATTCCTAGTAGAGTTTGGAGTCCACCCTCCACATCCAAATATATGTAAACACCAATAATTATATAAATTCCACATCACACATGGGTTAACCTATCCCAACAACCACCCCCTCCAACCATGTAAGATGATGGTATTCACACCCTCTAACTTAGGTGTCCAATTTTTGCCAGCACCCACTTTGGGTGTCCGTCGTGGACCCATTTCTCATCATTCTCGAGCCTATAATCCCGTGAGAACCCACACATTCTCCCTTAAGGTGTCTTTACCGCCACACCTTAACCTCCACGAACCAAACCACATAGATAGAGACCCGCTCCTTTGGTGCATGTCACATGCCCTGGTCAAACCAAGATACGGCCACGTAAGCAAACAATTCAAATGCGAAAAAGTCATACTAAACAATATGACAAATATACGTGTCATTACATCAAAGTACACTACAATTATCTCTCCCATAGGATCATGCTCTTCATGAGCTATCAACTACAAAATATAAATGATAATTCATAGACAATGCCCACACCTGGCCAAAATAATATTACAATTACCAAAAATACAAGTTAATATGTTTATCAAAATAAACTATACAATCGGCATCCACATGCCTCACGATTCAGGATAACGCTCGGTACCTGAAATTCATTTTATAGTAAATGTGAGTTACCTTGAAAAGATTTAATAATGGACTTGATGTCTCAAGCCTAAACAGTAATACATAATCATACAATGAAAACACAATGCAATAAATTATGCTTTCATTCATATCAAAATATATTATTAATTTTCAATCTGTGATTTCTTAAATCAATTATTCTTCCAAAATCTTGGATTTTCTCAAAAAGCAATAATCCAATAATCTCGAATGACACACCTAGGCTAATACCTAACCAATCTCATTATGCACTAAGTATATGAGACAACACCCATTAACTTTCTGAACTTTCACCGTGGGCTTTGACATTCCCTCGTTCTGTCAACTTTTCGGACTTTCACTATGAGCTATGATATTTCCTCTGCATTGTCAACTTCCCGAACTTTCACCATGAGCTTTGACATTCCCTCCATATTGTGCAGTTGCCATCTAGGACTTTTAATTCATCAAACTTTCCGGACTTTCAACGTGGGCTATGACATTCTCTCTATATCGTTTGCCATCTAGACTTTTACTTTGACTTAATCTAAGCCATCTTATCCGGTACACTAATATACCAAACTCGGTATATCCTAACATGTCATTCCCCCAAAATCATATTTCCAAATTCCAGCATACCTCAAAGTTGCATTTTTTCAAAAGTTCCAACATGCATAAAAGTTACATTTACTAAAAACTTTTATTTAAACAACATGACATACAAGTATAAAATCCATCAATATAAACATTATTGAAACCATTTAAATGCGTTTACTTCTAAATATTTCATAAACTGTTAAAACAGGTGACTACCGGTAGTGGTCTAGGCACTACCAGTAGACACGGCAATCCAGAGACGAAATTAAAATATTCACTACCGGTAGACAAACTTTCAGAGGCTAAATTAAAATTTTCACCACCGGTAGTGACGCCTACCGATTTTATCACTACCGGTAGACAGACTAAAAACAAGATATTTTCAGATCGTAGAACTTTCAACTTTTCATATAAACCAAATTTGTGGTTCAACACCCAAAATAATGCCTCAATAGGCTTTGTATAAGCCATTAACACCAACCCATAGTAAAACCCTAACAAGGAAAATCCCCTTTACCTCAAATCCAAGCAAGAAAACTCTAAACGCTTGAAGAAGATGAAATAAGCCCTAGCTCTCCAACTTGCTCCAATCGCCAACTTTTTTGACTCAAATCGAAGCCCTCGTTGAGTAGATAATCTTGCCCAAGAAATATCACTCAAACCTCACCTTAAATCACTTAGTAACCCGTTGTCATCCTTTTTGGACAGAATCCTGCACACCACAACCCTGCGCTACCCATGAACCACGTATGCACAATAACTGTTGCTCGCACTATTCACCCTTGACTTTTAGACTCGTCTCATACTTGGAAATAGCTTCATTTGCCACAACACATGTTCCACCAAGCCCGTACAAGTTGCCAATCATGTCGGTCAATGACTAGACTTCCACCGTTTATTAATTGAATAAGATTTTTCCCAGATCACCTAGATCATTCCAACGGATTTCACCTTTTTTCTCCTCTTTTCTTGCGCATATCCTCCATATGCTTTAATCGTGCCTTTGCCAACCTTGATATCTCACATACCAACACCGTGTCCAAAGCTCGAGCTTATCACCACACTCACTCTATCAAGAGTTATCCACCATACTCCATTGAAAGCCGCCTTGCTACAGGCCACCCATGCCGCATGCACCGTGCTTCATCAAGAGTCACCTTGGATTATTCCTACTCCATCGAGAGTCTCTAGCAAGCCCATTGCATTGGTGAGTAGGACCATAAGAGTGCGCCCATAGGATTTTTACAGTTGATGACCATGGTACACTAAACACAACTCTAATCATGATGGATCGTCAACCATTGACTCTGATAGGATCACCACCTTGGATCACCAACTAAAGCTCTAATAACCATGGATCTACAACCGTAGCTCTGATACTACTTGTTGGAGCCCATGCCGCTTTGATACCACTTGTTGGGATTTTTGTCCCACCTACAACGGAAGCACACCCAAAATTACATCAACAATCAAGCAAATTAAACACACACACACACACACACACATAGAAAAAAGATAACATCAAGTAAATGTGATTCGCCCCTAAATACTCAAAACCTACACCTCAACCTGAGCCCAACGTTCAAGAATAGTTGAATCCTCACTCACCATGGCGTCTCACGATATTTTTTTCTCACCCCTACATTACTAATTTTTCTCTCGCCACTCTCTCATCTTTCACACCAAAACCCTAACCCTCTTGAGACTATTTATAGAGTCCAACCAAGATCCATATCACACTAGGATTCATTTTCCATATAGGAAACCCAATGTAATTAGGAATAGGTTTCGTCCTTGGTGAATAATTCCAATCCATGTTTTATTCTCATGCAATTAGTAAAACCTAACACATATTGGGTTCTATGTGGATTATGGACTCCATTATACATAAATACTAATAATTATATAGGTCCCACATCATACATGGGTGGACCTATCCCGCCATAAGAACGCACATTCATCTCCTTTCCCTTGTCTTCCTCTCTCTAGTCACACTTTGCATTTGGGTTTGTCTTCTATTTCTCTCTCTTAATTTCAAGTCTACAAAAATATTAGTGGGCAGTATAAGAGTTTGATTGACACAATTATTAGTTAAGAGTGCAAAATAAATTTTATAAAAAGTACGAGGGTGTAAAGTGCAACATATCCATCTAAATGACTCACAACATTGTTAAACATCTTATATCTCAATGCTTTGAGGATC
>CM018895.1:19857547-19860047 GCA_009663005.1 Actinidia chinensis | reverse complement strand
GTCCTATGATCAATCTAACCATACATGTTGTTCAAAATCAAACAAGTCAACAAAACAATGTTTCTCATATCTCATACGTAATCCTCAAGTATATAGTTAAAAGTAGTCAACTCTACAATTAGACACATATGTATTTTTGTATATTTACCCTACTTACATGTGATTATAACGGACTAATTGAAGGAATAGTTTTGTCCGAAACCTACAAAAGAGAACTGGGAAATGTCTTTGCCGGTGGGGGATGGCTCGAGCACTCCTGCCCACGTTAGTGATATCCCTCAATAAGCATAATATCCAGAAAATTATGCATTATTCCAATACCTTAGTCTTTGGGAAGTGTTGAGATTTATATTTGAGTTTACTTGTGGCCATCCTATTAGGGGTTTCATCAAATTAAGTCTGGTAGTCAATCCGTGTTAGTCCTCGTAAAACCAAACAGTTGCAAGAAACTCAAACAACGTTTTATGTAAAAATATAACAAAGCAAAATCAAAGTATGAACATAATGTAATCGTAGTATTGGAGAATTTTAGTAAATCGTACCTCTTAAGTGTGATAAAACCTGAACGAATAAACTACTAGATCCATCTGAAACTCCTGACAACTACCAAAAGAGAACCTGGTTAATTAAATACCCTGTGACTAGTCGGGGCACTCCGAACTTAAGTTAAATTATAGCCTATGAGAATTAATATTCTCGAGAGTAGAGAGAGAAAATGTAACGCACGATTTCATACCTCAAACATTAGAGGTGTGGATCTCTATATAAGGCTTTACTTAGGGGCTATGATTCATGTGGTCCATCCAATCAAGTCCGATGGTCGTCATTCGTGCACTTAAGCAAGCAAGTGAATAAAGGAAGTGTTCATCGTACACAAATATTAAGTAATGTAGTTAAAAATAATAAAAGCAGCCACTATATTGCAAAGATAAATATAAAAAAATTTATACAATACTTTATACCTAACTTTTAAAGGTGTACATCATTATACACGAGGGCTTTATGTAGGGCCAAGACATTTCATTTAGTAAATTCTTTCGATCATGTCCAATGGCTAATCTAAATATACCTGTCCAAAATCAAGAAAGTCAACAAAGACAATGTTTCTCATACGCAAATCCTAAGTAATAGAGTTAAAAGTAGTCAACTACTACAACAAAGGTTACATATGTATTTTTGTATATTCACCCACTTACATGTGATGATCGAGGACAAATGGAAGGACTAGTTGTCCGAAACCTACAAAAGAGAACCCGAGTAATGTCATGCTGGTGGCCAGCCTAGGCCACTTCGATGTCCAAGTTAGCGATAGCCCTCAGGAAGATAAATATACAAAAATTTAATGCATTGCTCAATACCTTATTTTGGATGTGGTGAATTTATATTTTGCGAGTTTTAGAAGGGCCGATGCATCCTATTATGGGGCCCATCAAATAGGTCCCGGTAGGCCAATCGTGGGTGGTCCTTCGCAAACCAAACAAGTGCAAGAAAATTACAATGCTTATATAAAATCTAAAGTAAATAAAATATGACAAAAGGTAACTTGTAGTATTGTAGGTCGATTAATCTTACCTACTTACGTGATGATAGAACCTAAATGATAAACACTAAGATTCCACCATGATGACATCCGACACCAACAAACAGGACCCGTTAATGCCCCAAAACCAACAAAAACATGAAAATCAAACACCTTTATAAAAATATAAAGAAAATTAAAATTATACCATAAGGCAATTCGTAGTATTTGTAGGTCTAAATAATCATGCCTACTTGAGATTTTATATCTGAAGAGTTTTCCGAGGCATCCTATTAAGGTACCCTCTAATCAGTAGGTGGTCATCTTGTTGGTCCTCTCGCAAAACCGAACAAAGTTGCAAGAAAATCAAATACTTTATATAAAACTATGAATCATCAAAAGTATGACAAAGGGTATTCGTATTATTTGTCAAATCTAGTGATCATACCTGCTTAAGGTGATGCTAGAACCTGAACGAATAAACTATAGATCCACCTGATAACTCGACACCTACAAAAGAGGAACCCGTTCACGAACCGTGCCTAGTCCGAGGCACTCCGAACTCAAGTTAATTACACAATTTTAAACTCTTAATCAGTAAAATGAACTTCCACTCCACAAATTTTAATCTAGAAGTGGACTACAGTTAAAAAATCAATAGATTTACTTCTAAACTTTTACCTCTGGTTCTTTTGTGAGAGACCCTCTTTTTAGTACATAGAGTTACTGAATTGCCTTTATACAATTTTAAGAACGATAATATATATACCTCTATGATCTCCTTGAGAATTACAAACCATAGCTTCATCACAATTGATACCTGTCTGCAACATAATAGAAGGCTGCAATTGCTCCAACGTTGATAAGGTCTCTCCTTGGTGGAGAATGTATGTCCCACTGCAACGCTCACCCATTGACGCATCTACTCAAATTCATGGAAAAAGAAAATAAAGGAAAAGATTGTGACAATCAGCCTCTATA
>CM018895.1:19845047-19847547 GCA_009663005.1 Actinidia chinensis | reverse complement strand
ATTCCGAACTCATTCATTATAGCCTATGAAATAACTATAATATATATATATAATTATACGCAATGCTACAAAACAGATTTCTACCTTAAGGTGTGATCTCTATATAAAAGAGGCTTCTCTTATGGCCACAACGAATTTCACATGGTAACATCATCAAATCTGATGGGTAGTCGTCTTGCCTAAAAGTACGCAAGTGAAATAAATGCAATGTTACTTTTACCACAGACGAAGTAATATAGTTAAAAGTATTAAAAAACAACAAGGTAAACCACTATATTGCAAAGGTAAATATAGAAAATTCTATACATACTTTAATACTTTACCTTGGAGGTGTACATCATTTTACAAAAGGGCCCTTTACTAGGCGCCCAGGCATCCCATTTAGTTAAATCCGTCATATGTCAGAGGTTTCTCTCACCATAAAACCTGTCAATCAAGACGATCAATAATTCATGAGTGCAGCCATTAAATCACTGTTTCATCACAGATTACATAACATTTGTTAGCCACAAAGAACAATAAGACCCGGCATTAAACATACTTGGATCACTTACCCCAAATGCAGTTATATAGATTAACATTTAATTTTTTTTTCCCACTTGTTTCTCAACTTTAGGACTTCTCAACAAGTTTTATAAAACAGCGTACCAGTTGTCCTCCTGTTACCTTCCGGAAAAAAAAAGTCTCTATAGAAGTAGTTTTGTATTTTCAACACGGCAAGCTATCATATTAAAAAGCTGGAACAAGTGTTTGAACTTAAAAAGGAGTCAAAGAAGTAAACAAGACGCCTATTTGGCAATTTTTTACAACATTTAATAGCTTCAAAAAATTATAGATTTGCTGCTAATTGAGATGGGATCAGCTTCCAAAATACCTTATTCACTCCAACAAATTGGCCATTTTCTCTATAGAAGTCACAAGTAACAACTATAAGGCCACAATTGAAAATCAGCACGGTGTTTACATGAAAGCTAGTTTTATGTTTTTTTTCTTTTCTCACTTTCTGTTCCAAAATCGTGGTCTACAATCCTAACAACTCCAACTAAATATCAAGGGAAGCAAAGAGGATATTCATTCATAGGATGGTCTGAAGGTGTTTACCTATTTTGACAATGAAGGTGTTTGAAATATAAAAGGCGGTTCTTGTATGATTGGAAATTTGGAAGCACTGACAGAGGCTAAGATACCAACTATGTTTGCATTTTCCCTGCCAGTGCTTTGTCCAAAGAAGCTTTGCAACTTTAGTCGTTTATGCCTCAGAATCACATGTGGTACACAGGTCAAAAACACAAAGTATGAGTAAATTCCCATGATAATATAATAAACTCAACCCTTGACAATGAGAATAAGAAGATTATAGGGCAGAAATCTACTAGCACGTCAGCAGTTGATACTAAGTCAATTTTTGGTTTTAGATACCTGGAATTTTATTGATCATAGTTTCTCCAAATGAAACCAAGCCTTATGTTCCCCCAGGTCGTGTCTAAGGTAACAGTGGTTTGGTTCAACGGATTGGGTTTTGCATTGGAATGGAATTGAGATGTGGAATAGCACGGATGTACTCATATGGGAATAGCCATCATATTTCAATATTTTTGGTGCCAATTGCAACGAATTCAATCAAGAATGGAATGAATTTCGATAAACTGACTCACAATACTCCTCATTTTTTTCCAATGAAATTTGGGGCAAACTTCCCCATATTTTCGGATGTATATATATGACGCTATTGCGGCTAAATCACTGGATTGTGTCTTGATTCTCTTTCTAATACCTTTCTCATCAGTTTTTACAAACATTGGGTCTCTCGCTTATTATTGGTTCTCCCTTATTCTTATCTCCTCTAAGCCACATTCACACACATTTCGAACCTCACCATACCTCTCCCATACTAAAGAGGAAGTGACTGGTCAAATATACCTCACAAACATACCTATATTGCACTTCACCCAAGCGCATATTATCTCTCATTAATCATTTAACCCTGACCCTGTGTGTATGTAGAGAGAGAGAGAGAGAGAGAGAGAGCGAGAGATGGAAGGAATTCAAGAGATAAGCAGGGGTTTGGGTGCGCTGGTATTGGCTTTGGGAATTCACCAGACCTCCCACCATCTATTACGTGCACGGGTGATTGTAGATGATGGTTAAGGGTGGCAGTGACAATGATGTGACATTGGGGAGGAGGTGGTAGGGGTGTGGTGGTGTGGTTATGGCTAATGAAATGGGTAAGAGTTTATGGGTATATTGGCCTAAAGAAAAATAGGCAAGGAATTGTATAGTCATTTCCTGGCTCCCCAATAGAATGATTATTCACCTAAATGGTATGGTAATTTCACAAGGAATGCACATGACATGTTTTTTCAGGAACCAAACATTAGAATGATGATCATTCCAAAAGACTGATCATGTCCATTCAAACCTCCAAGCACGGCCTAAAAAATGCTTGGTTGATTCCTCAATGATGGTTTACTATGTCCCCAACATTTAATTATTTTCTGAG
>CM018895.1:19831700-19844947 GCA_009663005.1 Actinidia chinensis | reverse complement strand
TGCAGGTTGGGGGGTAAAATCACAAGACAATCTGTGCCTGCGACAAAAAAAGTTGTTGGTCCGTCCTAGATAGAACTTCAATAGTTCAAATAAATGCTATAGGTCATAATAGTACTAACTAACATAATCGCAATTCATCAGAATAGTTTCATATCGTTTATAGAATGCTAGCCTTTTAAATTCAAATGGACAGTTAATATTGCTTTGAATTCCCTAATAGTTTCATCTTTTAGCTATATCTTGAAACGGATTTAGAGCTTCCATTTAAGATGGATTTAGATTTCAAATGAAGAAATTGCCATTATGGAATCAATGAGAATAGCTTTAGATTAGAAGTTAAATTGGATTTAGATTTGAGTTGGGAGGAGTAATAGGAGAACCAACATTATTTTACTCTAATCTACCTACCACTCTAAATATTAATTTTTAAAAAAAAAAATAATAAATACTAAAATTCCTTGATTGGAACTCCATCATTCAACAGAACTTAGAGTTTCACTAAAATTAAAAATGTTATAATATATTATTTTTCTTACTTTTCCACATTTACATGATTTACAAAAAGGAAGACATATGTATTCTCTAAGTTTTATGTTAGAAATATATTAAATTCCCAGATTGCATTCTTATTTTTAAATAAACATTAGATAAAAAATCATGGTTAAGGGATTGACTGTTGTTATGTTTGGTGATGTTTGTTGTAACAGTCACCCATTGTGAATTAGACCATTTCCATCTAGTTCCTAGGGAAGGTGGTGATGAAGAGATTGCGGAAGAAGAGGCAGTTTGCAACTTTTGTTTGGACCTATTGAAGAAGAAAAAGATGAAAAAAAATACTCAAGACGGAATGCGGATTGCCGAAAAGTCCTTCATACATGAAGAATGCTGCAGTAACCAGTCAGTGAGAGGCAACAACTTGTGATCTTGTGGGCAAGAGGTTCGGAGTTTTCCCGTAACATTGCCTTAGAGGGCGTGAGTTCTGCTAAAAGGAGGGATACACAAGAGAGCTCAAAGGAAGCTACTTGTCAAGGGCTGATAGGGAAATTAAATGAGATATGAGTGAGTACACAAGTGCAATTAAAAGTTAAAAGTAAGAGGAATCTGGCCAAAATTTATTTAACTTCCCTGTCCTTTGTAACTGTCCATTTCGGGAAATTTCACTTTTTAAGTAATTTTTAACTTTTTTAATTTGTCCTTAATATATATTTATTTTCAGTGTATTTTTTTTTGGTTTTTTTGAAGAATGTAATATAAAAGTTTGTAACTTTCATGCATTTATTTTATTTTTTTTCTTAATCTAATTTTGTTATTTATTGTACTTTATTGGAACTCGAATCTTTAATCTCATTATTTGAATTTAATAAAGAAAGGATAAAAGTAAAATGCTAGTACATTTTATCTATCAAAAGTGAAAAGTGAATAATTATTTAAGAACAACCAAAACAGGAATAGTGAATAATTAAAAAGGGACGGAAGAAATAAACTCAAGCAACAGTATGGGGCTACCAAATTTAGAAGAGGGAAAATCATATCTATGATTAAAAACGGGGCATTTGGATCCCAACAATTCTGAGAACAGAGCTTACACTCAAATAAGATATTGCTCAGACAAAAAACTCATTTAATTCTGATCCATAATTTTTTCTGAAAATACACTCAGCATTAATGCCAGAACATAAGCAAAAATTTCTCTCAAATCAAGAATAAAAACAAGCCTCACTTTTCTCTCATCTCAACATTCTCTACCAATTTCATTAACTTGTTTTCCTTTTTATTACAAAATCCAGACTTTGTGAGAAAAACAAAACGCTAGAATGTTTGAGTTGAAGTCCCATAGTGTCACTAGGCTAGTAGACCCCACTGAAACTATCCCAATAATAAAAAAGTCCCTCCATCCCACAATGATAGCCTTTAATTTGGGCGATGAGACTTTTTAGAGAAATCACTTTATAATTCACTCAAATTCAAATTGAAAAGCATTGATTCTCATATTCCCTTTATTTTCACTTTCACTTTTAAAAAAGATTTATAAGGTAAAGGCCAGAGGTTTTAAAATTAAACAAACTTACACTGAGTTTTTAGAGAGACTAACATGAAGGACATCCTAAACTAAAACGACATATTCACTTCAATTTCTTTCCTCGACTCCTTCTACCTTATTTTTGGTTACGTATGTGATTAAAATCCTCCGTGGTGGTTAGGTTTTGGCAAATGGAAGAAATAATTCGATGATTTTAGGCTTGATATTTTCTGATCGATTTTGTGATGTGCCTTCTAGCACGATGATTCATGTACTTTTTTCACTTTTTTCTCTATTTTGGGCAAGAAATTTAGAAAGAATAGATAAAAAAACTTCTTATGAATTTACACGTGGAGGAATGATATGTATAGAGTAAGAAGTTCCCATTTCAGGGAGAATAATTATTGTACATATGCGCTTTTCCCTTGGAGAACTTCCACAGTGCTATTATTATCGGTTTATAGAATATCATAAATTAAAATTAATTTTGATGCGGAACATAAAATGTTACATAATCATTTATTTATTATTTTAGGGTTGCGTTTATTTTCTCTATTTTTAAAGGGAACTTTGATTACATTTAGGCCTCGTTTGATAAACTGTGATAGAATTATAGGCTAGTAATGAGGTGAGATTAGGATTGATCATGAGTAGGGATAGTAATGAGGGCAATAGTCCGACCGGGGGTTGTTTGCTTTGACACAGGATTAGACAGTGGGGATAGTAAATATATCTTAAGGGTAATGTGGTTCAATAGTGTCCAAAAAAATTTTAAAAGTTTTTCATGAAAAATTTCATATTTACCCTTAATTACACAAATATACAAATATCAAGGGTAAAAAATGTCAATTGAGGCCTAGGAGTAGGGAAATGTTAATCCCTCTCATTGAGATTAGCAACACCCCTATTTTGGGGGATTAATAGTTCCATCGGACTATTAGTCCGGCCATCCCTTCTGAAACCAAACACCGGACTAGGGGGCCCACCGGACTCATAGTCCATTCCCCCCATCCTATCCCGATTATCAAACAGGGCCTAAGAGAGATGATGCTTATGAATAAGAAAAAAAATTTAGATTTTTTGTTAAAAAATATTTAATCAAAGGGTATTAAAGAAGAAATAATAATAAAATTTAAAAAAAATAAAAAAATAGAAGAGCATAAAAATTAAAAAATAAAAAAAAGAGAATTCATTTTTTATTAAAAAATTAATCAAAGGATATTAAATTAAATAAAATAAAAAAAAAATAAAAAAAAAGGGAATTTATTTTTATTTAAATTAAAAAATAAATTAAAGGATATTAAAAAAATTATAATTAAAAAGTAAAAAAAATAAAAATAAATAGTGCAAAAAGAGAGGAGGAGATAGAGAAAGGGAGAGAGAGAGGAGTGGAGAGGAGTGTGGAGAGAGAGTGTGAGGGGCATTTTGGTAATCATAAGGAGACAAGCAGAGAAAAGTGATTTATGTCAGGAGGTTGGAGAGGATAATTTTTCAAACTCAGGAGAAGTTCACTGTAATTTTTCAACGTAGGAGTTGCTTTGTGTATTAAAGGCGAACCTAGGGAGGTCAGTGTAATTCACCCAAACAAAACATCTCTAGACGCACTCTCTGTTAAAGTTTTTTCAATATACGAAGAAATACATGCTATAAAATGAATAACAAAATAAAAAATATAATAATTTTAAAAAAGTTTGATAATTAGGGGAGAATGAGTGGAAATAATAAATTTTAATTTTTTTGGGTGTGGGTTCCACTAAAAAAATGATTCAATAAGTAAAAAATATGGCCCAACTTAAATTTTTTTTGTTCATTGAATCATAACTTAGTGTGGCCTATACCTTTTAAGAAAAAAAAGGAGTGATTTAGTTTTGGGAGAAAAAGGTAGTTACGGTGAAATTCAGCCTTTGGATTAACTCAAATAGATTTCAACCGTATATAGAATGAGGATAGTTTGAGATTCAAAAAGAAGTGTGTCTATTATAGATAGTTTGAAAGATTTCAAAATATGTGTATCTTCTATTAAAATTTTTCCTTATTATGATACTAGCAATTGGCAGTACCTACGAGCATATTCCAAAAAAAAAAAAAAAACCTATAGGTATTCTTGTTAGGAGTTTTATAACTAACAAACAGAAAAATATAACGTCAGATAGAGATACATTGCATGCATTGCTAACAAAATGGAGAACAAATTACAAACCTAGGATCATGCCCAATGAATTTTGAAAAATTTTACTGAAGTCTTAATATCATCTCAGAATTTATCAAAAAGGAAAACAGATAAATTTTTTGCGGGGAAAAACAAAAGTAAGGAGAAAAAAAACTATTAATTAAACCCTCGCAAAACCCCTGAATGAAAGGGACCAAAAAATAGCGTTAGAAACAATACAGAAGAAAATTCTTCTGACATTCCTGCAATAAATGTAGGTTATATAAAATTAAACTTGTGAAAAAGGTTGTGTATACTCACAGGTTGCAGGTTGATCTAAACCAACAGGGCAGCCAGATAATTTGGATGGTTCGTGATGTCAAAGAAAAATAATGGACTCAGCCATCTCTTTGATTTCAGAGAAAAAATCACCAATTGGGACGCGTGATATTTACCAAAATTTCACACCATGCGTTACTCATGTCTACGGAAATCAAAATACCCATTAACCCAATTTTCAGTATCATCAGTAATCAAACACCACCCACACTAAAAGTTGCCCAACAGGCACTACGTCCCCATTTATGGATATTCCGACAATAATTTCCATATATCAATCAATTTTCCCATATGCATTTTTCTTATAACATAAAGCCTATAAAAGAAATCCTTTTTCAAAACAAAGTAGAAAAAAACAGGTTGTCTGGGTATTACTCAATAGCTTGTGTTTGCACTCTCAGTAACAAAACACCAATGTCAGAATCAATTGAGTTAAAATGCATTTTCTAGTCCAAATCAATTGTTGGGAGGGGCTTTTTCCTATTAAAAGAAATCCTCAAAATAAAATAGAAAAAAAACAAGGTGTTAGCTAGAACTAGAAAGCAAATATAAGGGGGGGAAATAGGTGTGCTACTCCCCTAATGGACCAATTAAAAATTTATTCACTTAATCTAATATGCCATTCTACTCGATTATAAATATCTAACCAATAAAGAGAAGATAGTACAAATATTTATAGTGGTTGGCAAATACCGTGCGTATGTTCCACTTCTCCAAGATATTTTAGGATTTCAACTTTCTTCAACACATTGCGGCGTGCTTGCCAAACCTTATACACTAGAACTTTTTAGTCGTCAGATCTTCTACTATTTGATCTTTTTACAAATACTCAAAGTGATTTTCTCAATAAGATTATAATGAAGAGGGAGGATTGGCATCACCAACTCAGATCGAATAATAAATAATGAAGGCTCTCATTTTCTAAGTGAAAACTTCTATTTATTTTTTATCTCAACTCAAAAATTCAATATGATGCTTCAAGAGATGGGTGGATGGAATATTATCCTCTCTAAAAACTCAGTGTAAGTTTTTTTAATTTTTAAAACTATGCCTTTACCTTATAAATATGTTTAAAAGTGAAAAGTGAAAATAAGAGGGAAATATTGAGAATCAATGCTTTTCAATTTGAATTTGAGTGAATTAATAAAGTGATCTCTTAAAAAGTCTCATCTCCCCAAATTAAAGGCTATCATTGTGGGATGGAGGGACTTTTTTTATGGGATAGTTACAGTAGGGTCCTCACTAGCCTAGTGACACTAGGGGACTTCAACTCAAACAATTCTTAGCGTTTTGTTTTTCTCAAAAAAGTTCTGATTTTGTATAAAAATGAACAGAGTTAAATGTAAATTGTAGAGAGATGGTGAGATGAGAGAAAAAGTGAGGATTGTTTTTTATTCTTGATTGAGAGAAAATTTTGCGTATTTCTGGCATAATGCTTTACCTGAGGATTTCAGAAAAAAAATTATGATTCAGAATTAAATGAGGGTGTTTTGTTGAGCAAGAGTCTATTTGAGTGTAAGCTCTGTTCTCAGAATTGTTGGGATCAAATGCCCGTTTTTAATCAAGATATGAGGTTCCCCTCTAAATTTGGAGCCCATACTGTTGCTTCACGTTTATTTCTTTCCGTACTTTTTAATTATCACTATTTCCTGTTTTGGGTTGTTCTTAAATTAATTATCACGTTTCACTTTGATAGATTAAAAGGTACTAGCATTTTAAATTTTATCCTTTCTTTATTAAAATTCAAATAATGAGATTAAAGATCAAGTTTCCAATAAAGTACAATTAAAAAATAACAAAATTAGATTAAGAAAAAAAATAAAATAAATGTATTGAAAGTTAAACAAACTTTATTACATTCTCAAAAAAAAAACAAAAAAAAAATACACATGAAAATAAATATATATTGAAGGACAAATTAAAAAAGTTAAAAAATTACTTAAAAAGTGAAATTTCCGAAAATGGGACAGTTAAAAAGGAACAGGGAGTAATAAATTTTGGCAAGATTCCTCGTACTTTTACTTTTATTGCACTTGTAATCACTCATATTCTCATTTTAATTTTCCTGATCAGCCTTTTTGACAAGTTAGCTCCTTTGGAAGCTTTATTGTGTATACCCTCCTCATTTTTTTAGCAGAACTCAGCCCTCTAAGCAATGTTACGGGGAAAACTCCGAACCTTCTGCCACAAGATCACAAGGTTGCCTCTAACTGACTGGTTTTAACTGCACATTCTTCAGTATGAGGACGTTTTCTGCATCCGCATTCCGTCTTGAGTATATTTTCTTCTTTCAATAGGTCAAAACAAAATTGCAAACTGCCTCTTCTTCCGCATCTCTTCATCACCTTCCCTAGGACTAGAATGGAATGGTCTAATCACCATGGGTGACTGTTACAACATCACCAAACATAAAAACGTCAATACTCTACCATGATTTTTTATCTAATGTTTATTTAAAAATAAGAATGGCATCTGGAATTTTAAATATATTCTACATTAAAACTATTATAGAAATACCATTATGTCTTCCCCACCCCCCCCCTCCCCCATTTTTGAAATCATGTTGTAAATGGTGGATGGGGAAAAGTAAGAAAAATAAATATATTATAACATTTTTAATTGTAGTGAAACCTAAAGTTCGTTGAAAGATTGTGAGTTCCAAATCAGGAATTTAGTATTAATTTATTTTTTTTTTAAAAATTAAGATTTAGAGTGTAAGGTAGATTAGAGGTAAAATAGATGTGTTCTCCTATTACTCCCAAATCAATCTAAAATCCATATGCTATGTTTATCCACCCGCCACACTCTTACCCTTTTTTCTACCTACTCCCCTTAAAACTTCGAAAATAAAGCTATTCTCATTGATTCATAATGGGCAAATTTCTCATTTGAAAATCTAAAGTTATCTAAATGAAGCTCTATCGTTTCAAGATATGCTAAAAGATGGAAAACTATTAGGAGAATTCCAAAGGGCTAATATGAACTGTCATTTGAATTTAAAAAAGGCTAGCATTCTATACGGATATGAACTATTCGATGATTTAGATATGTATGTTAGTTATTAGTACCTATAGCATGTTATTGGAACTATTGAAAGTGTTCTAGGAACGGACAACAACTTTTTTTTGTCAGCACCAGATGTCTTGTGATTTCCCCCAACCGCATTTATAAAACAAAGGAAACGGAAATTAGTATATTTCTTGTATATTAACGCTCCAATATACTTCTTTGGTAGTTTGATGAAGCATGTGTTTTTATAAAATGTTCATTTTCGGGAATTCAAATTTTGATTGATAAAATGTGCAGCTAACCAGTCAAGATTGAGAGGTAACAACACTTGTGAGTCTGATTATTGTGGGCAATAGGTTTGGAGTTTTCCCGTAACCTTGCTTAGAGGGATGGGTTCTGCTCAAACGATGGATACACGAGAGCAACAAACAAAGCTGCATTTCAACGCTGATCAGGAAGTCAAAATGATAATATCAGTGATTACAAGTGCAATAAAAGTAAGAGGAATCTTGCTAAATTTATTACTCCCTCCTCTCTCCCCATTTAATTGTCATTTTCGGAAAGATCCTCCATTCAAATTTCTAACTGAGTCAGAGTTTAATATGTCAGATGCATTCACCCAAATTGAAAAGGGAGAGAGAGAAAAAATTTTAGAGAGAAGAGAGTGGGCAACAGCCTCGTGGGTCGTCAACTTTGTGCAGTCCAAGAATCAAGGCTCTGGTGGGGTTGTAGGCTTCAAAAGCATCCATCTCTAATACTAGTTCTCCAAATTTACGAGGTTGTACTATGTTAGTTGGGTTTTCTCCATTTTGGATTCGGATGTATGTATATACGTGTGTTTTCATTACACGAATTTTATGAGTTGTGTAGCTTAATGAACCATATAGATTATTTAGTGGATTGAGAAACGAAAGGGTTATTTGAATTGCGTGACTTGATTGACTTATGGTAGGTAATCAAATGAGGATACTCTATGGTTTGGGTTATTGATGGGTTGTCTTAAAATTCTGATGTGATTGAAAGACACATATTAGTTGATGAATTGCTTGATTAGTGCTGCTGTTTGACATGTTATGCACCAAATGGATGAATGTCTCAAGGAGTAGTACTGCCTAATTCAGGGTTTGTGAATATGCCAAACTGAATATAAGTCAGGTGAGTGTGAGAGCACATACAGTTATTTCCTCAAGGCTGGGTTTTACTTGAATTTGTGAGCAAATTCTAATTTGCAAAAAACAAATTTATTATCCGCTTCCACGGTTTTTGCGTGATATTGTCTTTATTTTGTTGGTTTTGCAAAACAGATTTATCAAACATGTACTTGTTAAAAACGTTGCCTGAACAATTACTTCCAACTTAACGTTGATTCAGACTCTACCCGCCTTACCCACTCTCTTAGGCAACTAGTTAAATCGAGTTTTTGCTCTTGAAATAGTTTATCATCGACAGTTGTTCCCGTAACTTGCTCTCGACATGACAGCGGTTATTGGGGAATCTTTGATAGAGCCGTTGACTGTTGTTCCCGTAACTCTAACTCTCGAGCATGACAGTGGTTTTGGGGAATATGTGCAGAGCAGTCTGCGGAATATAATCCGAGGATATTCGAAAGTTCAATTATTACAATTGCGTCACAAACACAAGACATACATTTTTTTCTCATATAACTTTCTTTGTTATGATTGTGAATTCGGTTTGAAATCTGTATTTTTTTACTATGGATGACAAATAATTTACCTAAATTATGCCTAGACTATTACACCAATGGTTTGTCTCTTGGTACCATTAGACTAGTACGTGTTCGTATCTGATTAGATAATCAGTGAACGTTATGTCAACATTTGGTCAACAAAAGCCATCTACCTAATAATTGTACTATTGCATATATATTTTTTTTAAACTCGAATCCACGCCCAAGTCAAGATTAAAAGTTTTTAACATTTAAAATTTTTAAAAACTATCCCTTATATATAATACAGTGCTTAAAAATGGGAATAAAAAGGGCACTATTAGGAATTAATACTTTTCATAAATTTGGGTGATTTAATTATGCCATCTCGTAAAAAGTCCCCAACTGCTTGAAAGGCTACCATTGTGGGTTTTCACTAAATTTGGTAACCTCACAATTTGACATAAACAGGAAATTCAAACTATTATAATTAGCTCCCTTTTCAATTCATTCAAATTAAATATAAAAAAAAAAAATCTCTGATGATTACTTAGATATGAAGTGTAGTTTAATTAAAATTTTGAAATAAAAAAAAAGTTAAATTAGAAGCGACTCCATGTTACGTGAATTCTTTTATTTTCGATGGATATGACTTGAGTACCGTACTCAATTCAATTACTTAGATCCTCAAAATATTATGATATTTTACAAAAAATAAAATCCACATTACCTAGAAAACAACATTTTTATCATTTCACTCATTTTTTGATAGAGTTAATGACCACATTATCTTATAGTAAACATTACCATATAATTTATTACATTTACAACGCGTATTCATAATCCCAATTTTAGACACATATGCCATAACTCAGGATATAAGTGTAGGAAGGCATTAATACTTGGACACTTGAATTACATTTATTGATATTATTACTAGAGTACATGTAATAATTAGCAAGATTCCAATTACTTCTATTGTACTTTTAATCATAATTGCTCTTCTCATGTTGATCAAATATGATTTTTGCTGATTTTGATTACATGATTAGCCTTGAAATGGAGCTTTGTTTGTTGTTAACCTTTGAGCAGAAGAACCCAGCCCTCTAAGCAAGGTTACGGGAAAACTCCGAACTCTTGCCCACAATAATCACTTTGTGTTGTTACTCTCATCTTGACTGGTTAGCTGCACATCTTCATGTACGAGGGCGTCTCTGCTCCGCATTCCGTCGTGAGTATATTTTCTTCTTGCAATATGCCAAACAAAATTTGCAAACTGCCTCTTCTACGGCAATCTCGTCATCCCCTTCCATACGAATTGACTGCTTATGGGCTAATTTGCAATGGATGACCAATCACAAGAACACCCAAACTAAAAATTCAATAACTTAAAATCCTGTAATTTATTTTGTGGTTTATTAAAACATTTATAACCTAACTTGTTCATTTGGCTTACTACATTCTACATGAAACTCTTGTAGAAAATACATCATTTCCTCATGGTATCATGTAAATGGTGGAAACTTATTAGGAGCCCTTATATTGGAAAAAATTCTATCGCGATACTCTAAGGTTTTATTTGAATAGCCGTCAATTTCAAATAAAGGATTTTAATTTTGGACTTAGCTTCTCTGAAGTCCAAGTAATGGATTGTACCCGTGAATTCCAAGAATTTTGGTTATACTTTTAGACTCATTTTAATGATCCAAACGTTAATATTGTAAATCCGTTGTAAAGAACAGGATATAAAAATTTGTCTTGATCAGGCACAATTTAATACGATTCAGTTACTATTTTTATTTAATAAAATATATGATACACACAGGATTATACTGACTTGTATTGATATAATTGATATTTATAGCCAGTGATTTGTACTGATCAACATGATTTTTTACACTATTAAAGTTTCAATGAGTCTACAATTTATAAATGGTTTGACTTATCAAAATAAGCTTCCAAAAACGGGATTCATAATGATTGGAATTAAAATGGACGACAGGGAAGCCTTTCTTTTAATCTTAATCCCAAAAATATAAGAAGTTTAGATGACGTGGCTTGTTGTGAACTTAGATTTATAAGGTAGATTACAAGTAAACTAGATCTTCGTGTATAGCCTATGATCCATAGCACAAAAAAAATTTCAAAGCACTTCCTATTATTAGCATTTGACATATATAGTGAACAAAACTCCCAGTCTCAATTTCTAATTCCTATGCAAATTATCAAATCTACAATATATATGACGATTCCCTTGCCTTTGAAATTCTTTTATGTATTCCAACGTAGCCTAAATCATCCAAGGTTATAAATGAAGGATGGACAAAAAAAAATATTAGGATAATTCACATTGCTAATAAAAGAAAATGATATATAGATATTTAGATGAAACATATGGCATATACGTACCTTTAGGGTTTGTTGCATTGTTTGAAGTTTGGGTCTCACAAAAACAACAATTTTACCCAGGTACAGATGTCTTGTGATTGTACCACCAACCTACACAAAACAATGGACAAGAGAAAATTGTAGCCTCATCCTTGTATATCAAACTCTTGGGAAGTTAATGGTAGTTTGGATCAAGCACGGCTTTTACCAAAAAACAATGGTTAAAAGTGGATATATCACAGCAGGACTCATTCCAATTCAATTCAAAACCAATGGTTTCTCCGGTAAGCATTGGTGTGCCCAAATTCTTTCAGCTTTATAACAGACAGGAACAAACAAATATTTGGAGTTACATAGACAAAGATAAAACCTTTCTGCGTATGTTTACCACGAAAATGATAAAAAGTGCAAGAAAGTAAAATTTCTTGTGCAACTCGTATCAGTATATTTTTTTTTTTTGAACGGCAAAGAAGAGGATTTCATTAAAAGAGAGAAACAAAATTACAACAGAGGGAAACAATCAGCCAAAAAGGTTGATAAGAAATCAACCAAACAAACAGAACCTCAAAGAACTACTAAGAATTCTATCAACTAAGATAGAAATGAAACACAACAAACCCAGATACCAGCAGCATTTGGACATCCTCGCGACTTATCCGCACCAGTAG
Organism: Actinidia chinensis; assembly: GCA_009663005.1. Taxonomy (NCBI): domain Eukaryota; kingdom Viridiplantae; phylum Streptophyta; class Magnoliopsida; order Ericales; family Actinidiaceae; genus Actinidia; species Actinidia chinensis. Next base: position 19,832,708 of record CM018895.1, on the reverse strand, counting down.
CAAAATACTCGAGCCCTGAACGCCACACACCGACACTTTCCTAACGGGACCCCAATGAGAACATCTTGACTCAAACACTGAGATTAAACAAGGGATGATCCGAAACCTCATGAAATCCCATATAAGCAGAGAACTGGATATGGACCTAAAAGAGAAATAAAATAAATTGAACAAAAAAAACATCCTGAATAACACCCAGACTACCAACCAGCCAACGAATTGAGGAAGCTACTCTGCACTAGCCACTGAAATCATCATAAATATGTTGTCATCCATTGTTAAATCATACAATTTGTTGATGATACCCAGGAGGCCTACATGGTGCAATAAAGAGCTCGTAGCCTCCAACCACATCCACTGGACTTTAACAAACACCTTTTGGTTCTAACATTCCAGGGAACAGCCACACCAGAGCAAAGGGACAGGAGCGCCAGAGCACTTTGACCCGTGGCTGCCAGAGCCAGACACCCACCAGTGAAACAAGATTACAAGAAATGCAAGGGTTTCCCAGGACCTAACCACACCGCCTAACATGGCAACCCAACAATCCCCAAAAACAAGAGTACAATGGAGCAGCAAAGGACTAAAGATTCAAGTTCACTTAGGCGCAGACTCGCAAGGACAGATTGATCAGGCCTATCAAAGGCAACCACCACACGAGAGACAACCAAAAATGCATTCAGCTCTTCCAGAGCTTCTATGTACCGATCCAACAGAGGTCATATAAAATGGACAAATCCCAATCTCTGCAAGTCCTCAAAAACTTGCCAATACATCGACCAAAAACTGAGAATGACACCACTTATGAGAGTAAAATACCTACTACAACAAGCGCATACCCTAAACTTGAAAAAATTAAGATCCTTTTAACTTTGTTTCCTGCGCAGAAACAACATGCCACTATATGATTACTGACCAAATTCTTCACTTTATGCCTCTTATCTCTCATTTCCAATCTTCTAACATTAGAGAGAGGATTTTTTCATATGTCTGATTAGCAGTGAAGTG
>CM018895.1:19801700-19806700 GCA_009663005.1 Actinidia chinensis | reverse complement strand
TATGTATATCAACTTTTAACACATTGTTTTGGTAAAGCACGTGGTTGATACAACTACAAGTAAATTGAAGAGTTGATATACAAGGAATGAGGCAATTTTCTTGTCCATTGTTTTGTGTGTTTGATGGTACACAAAAGACAAATCTGTGCCCGGGTAAATATGTTGTTGTGAGACGCTAAAACTTCAACAAGGCAACAAAAACTAAAGGTACGTAATATGCCAATATGTTTAATCTAAATTATCTAATATTTCATTTCATTTATGTTGCTTTTTAAACTCAAACAAGAGTTAATATTAGCAATGTGAATAATCCTAATATTTCATCTTTCAGTTTACCTCGAATAAATTAGGCTTCCTTTGGATACTAAAGATTTTAAGGAGGGAATCGTCGTTATTATTCACTTAGAATACCATTATTTAAATTGATACTTGCATATGGCTTTAGAAATTGAGTTTAGTAGTTTGTTGTCAGCGATGAATTTCAAATGACTTAAATAATAATCTTCCGTGCTAAGGATCACAGCTAACAAGAATATACATCTCTCTTATCTGTAATCTACCTTATAATCTTGTGTCACTAACCAACCTACATCTAACCCTTATATTTTTGTGGAGATTGATATTTAAGAATCAGGCTCTCTTCATCCCAATTTAAGTCTAAACATTATGGATCCCGTTTTAGCTCTCACTTTGATGATCCAAACCATTCATATTAATGATCCCATTGAAAACTTTAATATATAAAAATCACGTTGAGCATCTACAATCAAGGTAAATCAATATCTTCACATCAAGACAATTCGGTATAATCAATGTGTGTCCACACACATTTATTAAGTGTAAAAATTAATACAACAGATCTTAATTGTACTGACCAACATAATTTTTTATGTACTCTGATCTTTACAACAGATATACAATATTAACTTTTGAATCCTTAAAATGAGCCCCAAAACCATAACCTAAAATATTTGAATTTGCACAGATACAATCCAGTACTTGGACTTCAGATAATGCTAGTCCCAAAATTAAAATCTCGATTTGAAATTTATGTATATTCAAATAAAACCTTTTAGTTTTGCTATAGAAGTTCCAATATAATTTCTCCCATAATTTTTCCATTTTCCACCATTTACATTATTTACAAAAAGGAAGAATTATGTCTTTCTCCGCGTTCGTGAGGATGTAGTTAATTTCCCAAATGCAACAAGTTAGGATTAATAAGGTTAAATAATCCGAAAAAAATACAGGATACGGTCTTATTACAGATTTCTATGTTTGGGAGTTTCCTTAATTGTCATCCATTGCAAATTAGACCATGGAGGGGATGAAGAGATTGCGAAGAAGAGGAGTTTTCAATTTTGTTTCGACATATTGAAAAAAGAAAATATACTCAAGACAGGAAGGCGGATGCAGAAACGCCCTCCTACAGAAAGAATGTGATAGGGCTAGCAATTGCCCCGTCCCGCCCCACCCCGCAACGATCGGGATGAATTTGTAGGGATATTTCGGGATTCGGGGCGGAGATCGAGGATAAAAAACAAGATTCGAGGATCGGGGAGGGACGGTTGTGAAGCCCCGCCCAATCACCCCCGAAATCTTTATTTAGTTATTAAATTAAGATTATAAGGACCAAATTATAATATTATAAATTATAGGACTAACATGACATTTACATCGATAAATTGAACTCTCATTAGACGCAACCATCTCCCTCTCTCTCTTTCCTTCTCTCCATGCCGACGGATGAACAGAGGGGAGGACCGGACACTAGAGAGGGGAAAGGAAGGGAAGTGAGACCCACCATCGCGTCCACCAGATCTCAAGCAAGAACAGAGCGGGAAGGGGGAGGTAGAGAGGGAGACCCACTACAGATCTCAACCGTGGCCGAACTCGCCCGTCGTTGCTTCCGCTGCGATTGCTGGCCTTGGCTGGTCGACACGAACCCCGGTCGCCAGATCTCATCTAGGTATTTTTGGCCTTTGTTGATTTTGACATTTTTGATTTTGATTTTATTTGCACTTGAAAGTTGTTAATTTTGTGGTAGATTTAGGGTTAATTTTGTGGTTGACTTTGCGAGCTTCGGGGTTCAGATTCAGGGTGGGCATCCCCAGTCCTTGCCAGAGGCGGGGACAGGGGTACAAAAACATTCCCCGCCGGGGATCAAGGTAGGGATCGAGGACATAAAATTTTTGGGATCGGAGATGGTAGTACCAACCTCCTGCCCCGTTCCGCCCCATTGTTATCCCTAGAATGTGTAGCTAACCAATCAAAAGTAAGAGGTAACAACACTAGTGATTCTTGTGGGCAAGAAGTTCGGAGTTTTCACATCACCTTGTTTAGAGGGCTAAGTTTTGCTCAAAGGGTGATCAACAAACAAAACTACGTTTCAAGGCTAATAGGTAAGCAAAATCTGCAACTTATCATAGTTGATCAAAATGAAAAGATCAATTATGATTTGTAAGGTGGAAAAATATACAAAGACAGAGTCTGACCTTGCTAGGACGGAGATCTTCACTGAGCCATCGCTATGTAGTAAGCTCGGAGGTCCTCTATGCCAGAACTCAGTGCAAGCACCACCGAAGACAAGCCCTATTTGAGCTAAGGCTGTCGTTACTTACGAACTATCGCTACTTAGCAAGCTCGAAAGAATAATTGCGCTAGAGCATAGACGAGGGGAAATGAATGGTGGCGATCCCGATGGATGTTAGGGGATAGAAAGTAGCTTGCACGGTGAAGTTTTTTTTAATAGCCCCCACGCCCAGATGGAGACATCAGAAATGTAATGATAGGCTACCAGCCAGGCCTGATGAGCATGGCTAGGTTGGCTGCCTACTCACTAACGCAGCGATCGGCGGGTACAAACACCCGCCGAGTTGCAATATGTCCAGTAATGAGACAGTTAGTGCACCAAGGCACGCGCCAAATTATACTATATAAGGAGAACTATTGTTCTCATAAAGATGCGCACACTTTGGCTATCTAAGCATACACACTTTCTTCTAACTTGACTGTCGGAGAGCTGTTTCTTGAAAACAGCTCCGGTAGCCGAACTTACTGGTTTTGTACTACAGCTAGGACATCAGAAGTTGACTGCTTGAAACCACTCGCGTCACCGTAGGACTACCGTGAGTGTCTATCCTCGATGCCCTTCTTCTCATCTCTAAAACACTACACCCCACATGATTAAAAGTACAATAGAAGTAATTGAAATCTTGCTAATTTCACTCTAGTAAGAGTATTAGTAAATGTAAAAGTACGTGTCCAAGTATTAAGTTTCTAAACTTATATCCTGAGTTATTGGTATATATGTCCAAAATTGAGTATAGGTACACATTGAAAACGTATTTAAATTATACAGAGTATGTTACTATAAGATAATGTGTCATTAATTATCAAAAAATGTATGTGAAAAGTTTTGTAACATCTTAATCCCATAAAATTGTTACCTATAACTATAAACTATTCTTTTAGACCTAAGCATAAAAGACAGAGAGGCCATTCTTGACCTTTCAACTTTAGGTGCCACGTTTATGATATTAACTTTTCTCTTCGTATTTGTGATATTTCAAAAGCTTACTCCACTGACTGGATATAAACTTCTCATGGTATCGCTGTCCTGAAACTTCCCCATTTTTTTTCAATTGTACCGCCTTCAACCCTAGATCATGTCCTTTGTTTTGACATTCGACGTAATAAACTCTATCCGGGCCCGGGCTGGCAGTATGCCCGCTTTTACAGCCCTACTCGTTAGTGTCACTTTTGCATGTTTGCAGTTCTCAGTAGTCAGAATAAATGTTTAGTTTGATTAAAAGAGTCTGAATTTATATTTAAAGAGGTCAAAATTATAAAATTTATAAAAATTAGAACAAGTTATTAATTTTTGTGGAGTTAAAATTGTATTTATAATCTAATAAATTATACAAAAGATAATAGTGTAATTTTTTTTTCAATTAAATTAATTAAGCCCACTTTCTCCTATTTGCCTCGCTGGTTGTTAGCTAGAAAAATCAAAGTAATAAGTACCATTCGTGAAGAAAAATATGAAAAGAAAGGACTACAATCTTACCAGTAATCTTCTCCTCCAATAAATAAATAAACAAGAAAACAATGTGGTCCTAACATTTATGTGGAATACATTAGGTTTTTCATCATTCTCCTTTATAAAGAACAATATATTTAGTTCATTTTAATATTATTTAAAAAGGACAACCTAACATTTATTTGCGTACTCATTGTATGGCATATGTAAGGGCAAAATATATAAAGACAAAGTCTACCTTTGTTAGGGTAGGGATCTCCGCCTAGCTATCGCTATGTAGCAAGCTCGGAGGTCCTCCATGCCGGAGCTCGATGCAATCATCACCAAAGACAAATCATGTTCGATCTAAAGCCATCGTTACTTTCGAACTGTCGCTACTTAGCAAGCTCAGAAGAATACCGCGCTAGAGCTTGGACGAAGGACAACGGCCGCCGATAATCCCGAAGGATGTCAGGGGACAAAAGGTAGCTTATACAACAAAATTTCTTCTGACAGGCACCACGCCCAGATGGAGATATCGGTAATGTAATGATAAGCTACCAGCCAGGCCTTAGGAGTATGGCTGGGTTGACCGCCTACTCACTGACACAGCGGTTAATGTGTACGAATACGTGCTAAGTTGCAGTATGTTCAGTGACAAGACAGCTAGCACGTCAAGGCATGCGCCAAGTTACACTATATAAGGAGAACTATTATTCTCATAAAGGTACGCATAGTTTGGCTATCTGAGCATACACACTTTCTCTCTCTACATCTCCCATCTTCTAACTTGAATGTCGGAGAGCCGTTTTCAAAAACAACTCCGGTGGCCAAATTTACTATTTCCATGTTGCAACTAGGGCATCGGAAGTTGACTAGTTGAAGCCACCCGCGCCACCATAGGACCAACGCGAGTGTCTATCTTCAATTATCTTTCTCTCATCTCTCAAACACTACACCCCACAACACCCTATAGTGC
>CM018895.1:19593979-19596600 GCA_009663005.1 Actinidia chinensis | reverse complement strand
TCAAGTATTAGTAGTGAAACTGACTCCCTATGCTACAAACAATTAGCGGGGTTTGATTAACCACCACTCCCTGAAGATCCTAGCCATTCAAAAGTCCTAGCTCTCGGATATTCACGCTCAGTTAAAAATTGACTAGGTTTTAGGTTCATATGAATGATCGAAGTCCAGAATCCTCGTGAAGATATAGTATTCCCCTCGTGATTCCATTAATCATGGTCTAATGTCTACCCCAATTCAATGTGGACGCTTGTATGAATTTATCATACAAAAATAATGAAAATTAGGACCAATAGATGAAAAGTATTAAAAAAAAAAGTATAGAAGTTAAAAATTGTGAAAATGAGGACTGAACCAAAGGGAGGAATACGTTCGAGGCTTCCATTGGGGCATGTATTCAAAGATGAGAGAAGCTTTTCCTCTACATCTAGGCAAAATCCAAAGCCTAACAAGATTTGTGTTGAAGGTCCAATATAGTAAAACTTATTTTTGAATCATATGAACCTTACTCAGAACAAATAGAAAGTCTCTTTACAGGAAAAAATCTCTTCCATCAGGTAATTGCATGAAGTATTTATGGTAAGTCATTAAAACACGAAATAAGGACAAAGCCGCTAATATTGCGTGCGTAGAATTGTCATCACCTATAAACAGGACATCCATCCTATGCAAGATTATTTGAAGCACCGAAGTTATCCGATAAATGAATTCAGAGTCGCATAATCCATAAACGGAAAATTTTTGAGAATTCGAGTTTTTCCATTGCCTGTAAATTGTGATGCTGGAACGTCTATATTATTGGAAGTCACCGATATCTGTAATTGAACCAAGACGAATAAACTACATAATGCATCTGAAACTTAGCAAGAGTAGAAGTCTCACTTTATTTGCTTACGAGAAGAAGAAAAAGATTGGGGCAGTATGGAGGTCCAATGATTGTTAAAAACAATGAATTTGAAGAATATACGAAGTCTAATGGATGCTCCTCTCTGATAGATCTAAATTTCGTTCAACTAGGTTATGGTTTTTATGTATGGCTGTTCATCTTCCTTGAAACGGGCACATACAAAAGTGGAGGTGCCCCCCCCCCCCTAGTGCTACTGATGCTTTGATAGAGTTTCGGAATGCAATCTTACCAAAATACATTGATTCTAAAGCAAAAGGAAGTCACGAAACATACAATTAGGAACTTCATGAAGAAATGTGAAAGGTTTTCTAGATAGGAGTCATAGGACTTGCCAATGTGAGAGTTGTGATCACATCGTATTTATTTCAGGCATAGGTGAAAGCTAGACTTCCATGTTAATCATGCTCAAACATTGAATGATAATGGCAATGTTCTATTTAAATTGAACAATGCAACCTAAGAGAATACTTATTCTCCATAAAATAAGTAGTCTGTTCATAATTTCGCTTTCCTTTTTTAGTTTTGAGAAAAAAGCCATACATCATGGCTTTCCCTTATTTTTATTGGAAAACCACAGATTCATCTCCATTATGAATATTCTTTTATTTCGTATCTTTTTTTGCGATTTAATATTAACGTGAAAGTTTAATTTATTTCTCGGATCACAATTCACTTGAGTATGAAATACTCCAAGCTAGTAGTATATTTTTTTACCAACAAACAGCCATTTTGGATTGTCCTCACGGTGGCACGGGACTGCATTGATTATTTTGGATTCCACTGTCAGCCAAGTCGAAACAGTCAGGAAGGGTGAGAATCGAACTCTGATGGGCGATGGTTGAATGAAACCCTAGATGGTTTGGAGGCTAGCAAGGTTGCCTTTGAATAGATCTCTGGAATACAAGTGAGTAATAGCTCAAGTGGTAGGCACCTTAAGCTCCTTTCACCAGGTGGTGGTTTCAAACTCCGTCAACCCTTTCCTCTTACTAAAACACTAACTAACTAACCTATTGACCATTGTCAACTTAAAAAAATAATAATAATTCTTTGGAATGACGTCAAGTTTTGTTATCCCAAACGAAATCGGCTTCTCCAATAGGCGCATAGAATAGTGATTATGGCGTCGGATAGAAGCCTAAATATGGCGCCACGGCTATTTGTGTACGTAGACCACAGAGGTATTTCATAGTTATCAGACCGAACCGGTGATTGAACCGGTCAAGGATCGCTTCAAGGTTAAGTGGTTCAATCGTGATTCAACCGGTTCAACCGGGTATAAATACTAAATAAAATTAAAAATATATTTAAATAAACATAATCATAAAAAAAATTATAAATTGGATTACAAATAATATTTTTTTATACATAATTAACATAAGTAAAATACAAAATACCTATAAAAGAAAGTACAAAAATATATAATATACAAAAATATTTAGATGATTTCTTTTTCTTTCAATTTAATATTTTAAACTATTACTTATTGGTATTTTTATATTTAAGAAAAAAACATAAAATTGTCAATAATATGCATTATTAAGTAATAATGTGATTATTGTGTTTGTCTTTTATTTTTTTTTATTTTTTCTTCCTATACTTCCATTTTTTATCTTATTTGTTATCGGGAGGGGGAGGGGGAGAGGAGAGGAGGGGGGGAGAAGACGGAGGCGAGAGAGCGAAGGGAAGATGAAGAAAAGAGGGAAAGAGAGGGGAGGGG
>CM018895.1:19583979-19586479 GCA_009663005.1 Actinidia chinensis | reverse complement strand
TGTTATAGAGCAAATGCTATTAACATTCTAATGGATGGTAATTCTTGTAACAGGAGAGTAAGTACGAATAATCGAGGTCGCTCCTTTGTCTATAGCCTTTTACTACAAGTCTCACCTTATACTTATCTATAGACACCATCAACTTTAACTTCCTTTTAAAATACACTTATATCCAAGTGGTTATTCCAAGAGAAGATCCACCAATTCCCAAGTATGATGTTGGAGAAGTGATCTATTTCACTCTATTTACCGCTTCTTCCATTGAGGTGCCTCTGGACAAGACATAGCTTCTTTAAAGCTTGCGGCTCACTTTCCATAAGATACGTTATAAAATCTGGACCAAAAGACTTAGTAATTTTTGCTCTTTTACTTTGTCTTATATTTCCTCTTTCGGGGATGTGTTGATTCATTTATCTCCTCATGAGATCTTTTGATGATTCATTTCTCGTACTTCTGGGTAAGGGAATACATTCTCAAAGAAATATGTATTCTTGACCTATGATAGTATTCTCATGTATATCTATAATTTCAGATTTTTTACTTAAAAAATCTATATGCACTACTATTATGTGCATAGCCAATAAATACACAATTCACCGTTTTAGGACCAATTCTAACTTTTAGGAGCGGGTACATAACCCTTAGCAAGACACCCCCCACTTGAAGATTTGAAGGGAAACTCTCTTCCTTTCCATAACTCATAGGGAGTTAGCCAATTTCTTATGGGGTTATCTATTTAGAATATGATTAGCGGTTAAAACACGCCTTCTCCCCATAAGTTTGTGGAAGTCCAGAATTATCATTAAAGCATTCATCATTTTTTTAAAGTCTATTTTTTCTTTCGGCAAATCCATTGGTTGAGGAGGAATATGGTGCAGCGTTTGGTGTATAATACCATTTTCTTGCACTATAATTCTTTAAATGGTGACTTTTTTTTCATATTCACACCTCTATCACTTTTAGAACTTTGATCTTTTTGGATTAATTGATTACTTTTCACTTCGCCTTTAAAACTTTAAAGTTTCAATAGCCTCATCTTTACTTTCTCATAAGTAAAGATGATAACAAAATCTAGTACAATCATCAATAAAAAGTTATAAAAATATCTGTTACCGGCCTCTTGTTGTACTAATTTTAAATCACACAATTGTGTGAATTAACTTCAAAGGTTCATGTCGACCTGTCTATAGAAGGAAACAAGAAGTTTACTTAATTTCGGCTTCTATACATATATGGCATTGATCATTATTTCAAATTTAATTTTGACAAATAATTTAATTGAACAAGTTTCGCAATGATTCCATATTCCACATGTCGCATCTATTATGCATACATTTAACTCACAATGGAAATAGAAAGAAGCGGAATTTTATTCATAGCATTGGTAGATGGTACAACGGTGAGTACATTCAATTTAAATAAATCATCAGAAAGGTATCCCTTCCGATGTACACTCCGTTCTTAATGGAGGACAAATTGTCAGGACTCAAATACAAGTTGAAGCCATTTTTGTAACATGACCCAGAGACAAAAATTCTTTCTAATATCAGGTACAGGGAGTAATGTTTTAAAATAAGTTCTTTGCCAAAGTAATCTTAGAATATCTTTCACATGGCGACAACTTTGGGATAGTAGAAGAATTTCCGATAAAAAATTGTTCTCCATTAAAAAATTTTTATGAAAGTGGTGAACATATTTCTCTCGGAACATACTGGCGGTTGCCCAAGTATCGCACCATCATTGTTTGGGATTACTTCCAACAAGATTTATTTAGAATAACCGCACATAGGTTTATTCTAAAATATCCCAGAAAGTTGATCCAATTCAGTCATATTGGCTTGTGCAACTTTATCTTTTGTTGTTGCCTGGGGATACTTGCGTTAGTGCGACTCCTACAAAATCTTGGCTCGTGACCAGGTTTTGTTACACACTAACAATTTTCCATGAACTTCTTGGATCTTCCCTTAGAGTTTGACGCCTGAGCTTCACTCTTATTTCGACTTTGTCTCTTGGCCACATGAATCCACCACATTAGCCCTTGACTTCCATATGATGGCCACTCGCCTTTCTGACTGACGGTTGTCTTCTTCAATCCGCGTCTGACAATGAGGTCTTCAAGCCCCCCCCCCCCCCATCTCCTGCGCTGTGTGAGGTTAGTTCGTGAAATCTCTCCACAGTGGTGGTAAGTTTCTTTTCAATCAGAGCAGCCACTTGGAATGATTCAATCAAGCCCATCCTCAGCAGAATCTCATGCAAGATAGTTGGAATTCTTGCACTTGACTATGATGGTCTTGGCGTCGGTCATCTGAATTCAAGAAACCTCCCCCCACAAACTTCTGTTCGGCATCTAGGGCTTTACTTCTTGTCCAAAGAATCCCAAAGTTCCTTGCAGTAGGAATGGTACAATAACGTGTATAGGGATTTTCCAAACCATTTCAAAAGTAAGTTCTTGCAGAGGAAGTCTGCATGCTGCCATGCTTCACACCGTTCCACGGTAGAC
>CM018895.1:19556479-19561479 GCA_009663005.1 Actinidia chinensis | reverse complement strand
ATGGTTATTGAGCTTTTGTAACATCGATGATGAATGCCATTTAATTTATTTTCCCCTGCTGCTGAGCTTTGCAATATCGATGAAGAATGTTGAGTGGTTCTTGAACTTTTTTCCCCCCAAGTACTTCCATTGTTGAGTATAATTATTCGATGTACTATGGACTTAGTTGAATGTTTGAGATGAAGTTTTGCGAAAGGACTACTTGACATTATGGACTTCCAAGACTTGCAATGACACAACTTCTCTTCTATGCAACTTATAGTTCAAGTATTTTGAATATATTTGATAATTCAAACAGTTCACATTATAAAAAAATATTTTAATATGATACAAATCAATAGTTATTCAATATTGTTTTATAACTTAATACATGAGTCTAACACACAAATTATACTTATTTATCTTTATATAAATTAATATTGATCAATTATTAATTTGTATCTGATTAATGTAATTTTTTACAGTGTTAAACTCCTCGATAAAATTTACAACATGAACAGTTTGTATCATCAAAATAAATTCAAAATAAAACTCCAATGCTTGAACTGCCCAGTAACAACTGCTAGGAGAAGCTGCGTCCTTTTGGAACTTCCCTGCGTTTTTGGTATTGCAAAAGTGTAAGAATAGTTGTCTCGTATCAAAAAGAATGTGTCCCCTGTTGCTGGGATAATATATCGTGCCAGCCAAGTCATATACGCCACACGTCAGTTTTCTTGCTAATCCGGGCTCCTTTATGCTGAAGACTTGGGACCTCTCTCTACAACCACAATGTTCTTAAAAATCGAAACTTCCCACGGGTTGAACCAAAAAAGGCAAAACCCGGTCACGGGTCCACGGTTCCGGGTGCAACCATCGGGTCAACCAGTTCTTTGAACCGCTATCATAACCGTGACGTCATAAATTATTTATAATATTAACACATAAAATCAGTAGATTTAGGGGTCAATATAAATAATTTACACTTGTGATTCTCAATTGTATTTTCAAATTAAAATTATAAAGGTCTAAAGTATAATTTTGTTTAAAACCGCAAATCCCCAAATAAAATTAACGTCACAAGGGACAGTTAAGACACAATCACCCTCTCTCTCTCTCTCTGTTTTTAGATCAGAGCTCAGAGCTCTCACGATCTCTCTCTCTGCTCCTCATCTCTGTTCTCTCTCGCTCTCGCCTCCTAGCCACCACCCTCGTTCCACACCGAATCCACCACCACCTGGATCATCTCCACATCCATCTCCTCGAGTCACCCCCGTCGGCAATCACATCCACCACCACCGGGACCGAATCCCACGCCCCGGCAACCGAATCCAACCCTTTCTCACCTTCTTCTTCTTCTATCTTCTTCTTCCTCTTTCAACCGGCACCGAATCATCACCCCTCACAACCTCTCTTCCTCTCTCCCTGTCAATCACCCCTCCCCATCGCCGGTTCATCAAAACCCTTTCCGGATCGTCGATTTCGCTGTTGAACCGCGGTTGTTCCCGGTTGAAGTCCGGTTTAAATATACTCACCGGGTTAAAGGAGTTGAACGGACCGTTTCTTTCTTTCTTTCTGCTTCTTCCGGCCGGTCGAACGGTTTCAACCGGTCGAACCGCCGGTCGGTCGGGTTTAAAAACACTCTCTTCACCCACGATTCCAATTGGCTTAGGAGCCAGAAAGGAATATGGATTTTGCCAATAATCATGCAATAATTTGATTTCCGCCCAAGCGGTCAAGAATCGATCCTGTTATGAATACACTAGGCTCGCATACGAATTAAATACCACACAACAAAATGATAGTTTCACTTCAAACCAAAAACAATCGACAATTGCAACTCTAATTTCGATCAAACTAATGCTAAAACATTTTAGAAACCTATGGACTCAGACCGGCAGTTCCGTGAGCAAGGACTCATGGCATTGTATTTCTGTTAAACATGAGAACGTCATTAACATCAGAAAACACATACTCTGCAAGAACATCTGGCGACATCTGCTGTCAAAAAACCAAGCTGCTCTTACCATGAGTCATAGTCTATAGATCAACGTATACTAATGAAGATTGACTTAATAAAGTTGAACTTACCGATGATCCAACAACTAACGCTCTGGAGCGTGAAAGCCTTGTCACTTCTCAATTTTTCTACATACTGGAGCTCAGCTCCGCATCCGTTGCATGAGTATTTCTTCACTAGCAGCCACAAAAACTTTGAAATGTTTTTGTTCGCGTTCGCATCCGTGAGTTTGCCTCTTCCTAATAACAATAGAAAATAGTCAACCAGAAAACTAAATATAGAACTGGTCAATGAAAATTCAAATTTTAGTAACAAATAGTTATTTACAGAGGCATCTAAATATTAACCCAGATCGTTATCGAAATAATCATGGCATCTAATGCTTGAAATTCTAAAGAATAAATGGGACCAAGTTATCAAATATAGTTGCACCCATAGAGGACCAGTTACGATGCACGGATACAGCATGACACAAGACAGGGAACGTAATTTTTTTCTAAAATTAGGACTAGTACATGCCCACTTCAGGCAGGACGCGTTGAATAAAATTATTAAATAAAGATTTTTTAAGAATAAATAAAATAATTAAAAATAATGTGTATACAAACAAATAAGACAAGGACTCATATTGCCTAAATTCTGGATCTTGTTAAGCTGTTAAACTAACAGTAAAATCAATCTATTATAAAAAAAATGAGCATTAGATCTCCTCACCTTTGGGCACATTAAGCAAGTCACTGTAAAGTCAAATGAATTAACAATTTTTCTTGTAGCAGTCTCTTAGGCTTTTTCACCTTGTTTTATTATTGCACCTTTTATACATTTAGAAGCGCCATACGGACATGGCCACTATACAACGATGGTCCGAAAAAGAACATGCGTGTCCTTCCGATCAAACAAAAATAAAAATAAAAAATAACAAAATAAAAAAAAAGACACGCCAAGTGGCTTGTCGAGGATTGTCGGTGTCTCTAACTGTGTTTGACACGACATATTGACTAATATGAATTGTCCGTGACTTTCAAAGAGTCAAGCAATCCATCAGTCAATTGGTTATTATACTTCCACTCTACTTCTCCAGCAAATAAAATATTAAAGTCTGCAATTAATCACAGACAATGCTAAGGGATTTTATATATTGCTAATTTTTTTCATAGGAAAAATTATGCATCGTTATGGTTTAACAATTTTATTACCCAAATTAAGAGTGCCGTTCCAAAGATAACTGTTGAAACTGCAGAACATTTTTGTTCATTCAAAGCAAGAACTAAATGGAGCACTACACTCACCAATCAACCTTGCATAGAAAAGCTCAGTGAAATTTCCTTTGAAGAATGACCAGAGCTCTTGATGATATCACTTCACTGCATGATTTGACACAGGCCACCATTAGACATCTTATGTAGCGCACTCCACCCACCTTATGGGCAACTCCTAACTCATCCCTATCCAATACTCAAGGATGTCCTGCATTGCTCCGGTGATTACTGCATAAAAAACAAAATTGACTGACCACAATATTAAGGTAATTAATGTTCCGAAAAATCAAATGGAAAGTGAAATGGACAACCATAATCTGTTGACTCTGCCAATGAAAACAAAATTAGTAAATTTCTTGTCAAGAGTGAAACTTTGCATTTTTCATCACTAGTTTTTATGAAATGCCTAAGTACTCTCCAACACCCTAGACTTTTAAACAACCCAAAGTTCCAGTGTTCAATCAAACAACTAATTACCAAGCAAGCATCTATTAAAAAGTATTCATTGTTCACAAGGTCACAAACCATTATTGTTCCTCTGGTACATAATTCAACACCAAATATGAATGTTGTGCTCAATATTTATATATCACGTAGATGCACCTCTTTAAACTTAGGTATAGATTAAAAACAATTAAACCAAATGTGTATTTTTTTTATTTTAGCTTCAGCATCCATGGTCTTACCTGTCAGATCTATGGATAACCCCATGAAAAACATTTTTTCCAGGACTATTAACATATGTTGATATCACCAATTTCCCAGAAAAGAACAAGACGTCCAGCTACTAGACAGTCCCCTCCAATTCAACCCATCTCATTTGAGAGGCAACAAACCAAATTAAATGATTATCATAAACACACACAGAGTGAAAATGCAATATAGATAAATATAATGGGCTGTACCATAATACATAATTACACCAAGATTTAACCTATACCTCCTAATGCTAAAGCTTTTACAGAGGAGGGGACAGGTTTGGGGACCATATAACCCAAGCAAGGGCCCTAGTCTCCCCTCCCCCTCACCCAACCTTTTAGATTGGTGATGTTGTGTTGCTTGTTCCTGGTTAACGTGCACCGTGGGCGTCATGGTTTGAATGTTGACCTTAACATTAATACCTCTTTTAACTATGAGACATGCCTTTCTTAATGTTTGATATTATGTTAAATTCCAAATGTTTGAAGATTCATATTGTTAGAAATTTTCCCAATAATGTCTATTCGAGCTATTTTAACAAAAAATTATAAAAAAAAACTCAAGCTTAAATAACTTCCGAAAACGTATATATGATATCATTAGTTGAACGAATACTTCAAAACAAGTATTTCTTAAGAACTTCTGACTCAAATCATAGACATAAGAATTAATATACACTGCATCCAACCCTTGAACTTATTTGCATACTTCACCAGTAATCCGCCTCAATTGAGCAGAGAACAATTCTATCTTGCACTTGTCTTACAAACCACTCCAACGTAAGACCTATCGCCATCTTGGACATATTTGAAACAACTTCCTGGCAAGCAACAGTATTAATTAAATCCAGGTAAACAAAAGCAATAACTCTCTAAAACGACCAGGATCATATTAAATATTGCTCCCTTGGGTGTGTGGTGGGGTTGGGGTGGTGGTGAAAGAGAGAAGCACAAAGCCTAAAAAGTTGTTCGAAAGTGGAGGTAATACTAGTAATCAGAAATGTTTAACACTTGAGTAGCCTTTAAGAAGAAGAATATAGAGAGAGA
>CM018895.1:19546479-19551479 GCA_009663005.1 Actinidia chinensis | reverse complement strand
GAGTTCGGAGACGTCGTCGTAATTTCCATGGATGTCTCCTCTCAATTCATTAATTCGGCTGAAAAATACCCAAATATATAAATACAAATTAACATACAGAACATAAACAAACTAGATAGATAGATTTTGAAGGCCTGCGCATGGGTGTCAAGGTCACTGACTTCTGACTGGGAATTGGTATCCCATGGAGTGCTTCTTTCTCTCGTTTTCTTACCTTTCCTTCTCTCTCTCTCTCTGATCTCCCGGCCTTTGCTACCCCGACCGCAAGATCGAGATTTCAAAACATTGAGATTGTGAGTTCATTCGCCCAGAAATTAATTGCAGAGCCAATTGTAATTTTAGGGCTCTGGACAGTTTCAACTGAGCCCAGGTGAAGATGAAGGCTAAGTTTGGTAGTTTAAAGTTTAGTTTTTTTTTTAATTTTTTATAAAAAATGCTAAGACTTTTTTTTGGGTTCTTGTTTTTTGTGATTTTTTACTTTAACTAAAATTAAATCAAATAAAAAGAAACAAATTAACTCTGATTGTGATTTTTTTATTTATTTTAGTAAAAAAAGCTCAAAAAAAAGCTTCGGAAGACTCGAGATTAGGGTGTTTTATGGTTAGATCGAATGGATCGTATAAAAAACCCGAACCAAATCTATCTATTCGTACCGCTCGAATCTATTGTTTTTTGACACCCAACAAGAAATAGGGTAAATTACACTGTTCACCTCTAAGGTTTACCCTTAATGCAGATTTTCCTCTGCCAATTTAAAAATGCATTGGCATCCCATATCATTGTTTGTCATTCAATAGAGCAACGAAATGTAAATACCTTACGTCTTAGTTGAGTTATTCTTTAAAAAAAATAATTGAATTGCCAAAGTACGCCATATCAATTTTAAATAATTTGAATTATTCCTCATTGGTAGAGTTATATTGACTACAAATATATGAATAAAGAATCGGAACATTTACAATTTTATTTTGTTCAATCACACATAAGACTCTTAAGCCCTCAAAACTTTGATTTTTCGATACCGGACTTAATATATTTTTTGATTAAATGTGACTTAGTTTTTTTTCTCTCATTTTTTTTATTTAATTCCTTCTTAATAATTTTTTATTACTCTCTCATAATCAAGTTTTTTTTAGTTTTTATCCATTTTATTTTTTAAATCTTATTTCATAAAGTTTATAATAGTAAGAATCACCAAATATAGAAAAATTAGTATCACTGTTGCTAGTTTGTGTGCGCGCTTTGTGGTATAATGTGTATATCTTTTTAGAATTGCATAAACTAAAAACTAAATCTAATAAAAAGGGATAATTTTGATGGTTCTTAGGTTCCATATAAAAATAAATAAATAGAATTAGCCTAAAAAAAATTATATTATTTCATTTACATATAAGAGCGGTGACCTAATGGTTTTTTTTTTTTTTTTTTTTTTCCTTGAAATTTAAAGAATTCTTTGCAACTAGAAATTATTAGAATAATAGAGTAGTATATTTTTGAAATTCCTTGTTTATGAAACAATCCATAATTTTATCTAATATAAATTATTTTTTTTTATACTTAATAGTAAAAGTACATATTTTTAGAGTAGATTTTTTTACAAATGCTTATATGACGTGACATTTTAAAAATATCAGAGAGAAAAACCTTACATTGATGCCACATAAGAGAGCAGGACACGTCAATATTCTACCAACAATTTTTAATTTAGTGGTCTGAATGTGCGATATCCAACAATCGGGAAAAAAAAATAATAATTAATTAATTGTGCTGAAATAACATTGCACCAATGGCAAACAGTTAAAATATACCCCAAAAAAAGTACTTATAATGTGCTCAATTATAATATTCACAACGATCGTAAATTCACCATCAACAATTGTAAACAAAAATCATAATTTTTATGACCGCGTAAAATCATAATATTTAACACCATAGTGCGAACGCAAACTATTTTTTTACTTTTCTTAACAAACACATGTTTCGTAATATTTACTACACCGATCATAACATTTATGACAACCGAACCGAACGTAACATTTTTATAATACATACAATCTTATAAACTGTCCTCTCTTAATATAGAAAGATTGCTCTATTTTGGCGTTTAGTACTGTAACAAGCTAAAAAAATAACTTTGGCATTGCTAAATGGCATTAATAACTGGAGATGCTCTGATTAGTTGCTCCTTTTATGCTAGGATAATTTTCTAGCAATTGCTCTAAGGCACAAGATACTAAGAAAACATTGCATTATTGATTTATGAACGCTGCATTTACATCAAGAATTTGTGAATGGAAAAAGAATTTACAAGGGATAAGAAATAAATGGTCGAAAGGGGCAAGAAATAAATGGTTTAAAATATATATATATATATATTACTTCCTTATCTTCTCACTTTTTTCTACACCCTTTTCTTCCCTCCATTTATTTCTTTGCAAGATCCAAACGCAGGTGAAAAAAGAAAAATAGAAAAAAAGCAAAAGGAAAGAAGAGAACGTAAATCCACAACTATTGTTGGAGGAGATTTGGAGGTAGCTTAATTAGCTGGTCATAGTCAAAGTGTTAATCACTCTCTCGTATAAACGTTTAACCCTTTTAATTCACATATATGGTAGATCAGTTCAGATAATCAATTATTTGTTCAAAACTCATCACCTATTTATCACATATTTAGCTGCTTATGACAAAGACATTGGTCACACGAGAGACAAAATTTATAAATAATATAAATACTAACATTCAGCTCACTTTGGATAGTCATGGCATCCTTGATAATTAATCAAAGATACTAAAAATTTAACTTGCAATTTTCGTAAGGGGAGATCAAAAAAAATGAGTTGAATATAAAAAATTATCACAATTGTGGTGAAAACCGATCAAAGAACAACACCTGAACGATGACGCTAAATGAGAGCTAAATTAGCTAGCCAAAACTGATGCCTAGTCTTTTCCCATGGCCAACTCGATGCTTTGGACACGTTTCCACTGTTGCCATTGTTTTTCGCGGACTGTAAACACCAGTTTGTGCCCATGCTTAGCTGCTTCTGCCCCCCCATCCTTAATCACCTTCTTCTAGTGTTTCCATATTTGGAAAGAACACGGTGAGGCTGTATTGCCTTCCTTGGCCGCAGAAATATAATTTTTACGGTCAATTCCCAAAGCTGATGATGAGATTGTGTTGGTGGATTACAATTTGATGTGGCCATCTTCTATTCAAACTCAGTAGTATGACTTAGGGGACTTTCATTTTCTATGGCTTCAATAGAAACATTTAAAAATGCTTTCATTTTATTATCACACATGCCCCCAATATATAATATAACCTAAGCTAAGACTAAATAAGGAAAACTAAATAAGGAGAAATAAGAGAAAATCATATGGTGCACATTACCTAGTATATAACTAAATCAGAAACTTCCTATTAGATTAGAAAATAATTATCCTACTTCATTCAACCCATCCCCTTCAGTTATGCGACAATATTGTTAACACAGCTTGACAAGAGACGATGCAGTAATAGGGCCGTAGACGGCACAGAGGGGCCACATCTAACAATGTGAAAAATTCCACACCTTCCCCGCACGTGTGGCACACGCACCACGCGAATTACGGATAGAGGGTAACGTGAGAACACACATGGCTATATGAAAAACTCAACATCAACACGTCCCCGCACGTGTGGCACACCAACACGCGATTACGGAGATAGGGAAACTTGAGAACGACAGGGGGGCTGTGCTGCGACTGTCTAGGACATGATGTGTGGGCTGTTGCTTCGCGCAGGGTGACTTTCCTACGCAATGGGAAGTGCTAAGTTAAAGGCTCTGACATATTCCGGCGACAGTAGAGCCGCTCTGATACCAAATAGAAATTTAGACAGGCTTAATTTTTACTTAATCACAAATGCACCTCAATATATAAATCCTAAGACTCAATAAGGAAAACTAATAAGGAGAATAGGAGAAAATCATTGGTCAACATGACCTATTATAAATAAAAAATAAGAAAACTTTTCCTAAGTAGATAAGAAAATAATATTCCTAATTTCAACATCAAATTACCTCCCCCCGCTTCTTTGCTTGGTATCTGTTTGGTGGGGATATAGGAGACACATACATGCCGTTACTAGCGAAATCAAACCAAACACACAGCTAAAAATGTGTTTTCACTACGCCTCCCCCCTCTCTCTCCTCTCTCTCTCTCTCTCAACGTTGTATAAGAATGGGGTGTTTGAATGCAGTTTGAGGAGTTACGGATAGTTCACCACGCGGCACCGTTTGAAGTTTATGGAGCGACACTGTGCAGCTTGCATGCCGACTGGTTGTGGTAAGTTCCCTAGGGTTGATCGTGACCCTGGTCCTGGACTATTTTTATTTTGGTTCTCATCCTCTCCACTGCATCCTAATGTAATGCGAAGTCCGTTACTCTCAATTACGTCGCGTTTTAACGCAAAAATACGTCTTTTTAATATTAGATAGTATGAAGACTCGCTCTTTATTAGCCTCAAATTTTACATAGATTTTTGTGTTTGTGTTAAAATTTTCTCACCTTAATCCTAGACAAAATGCTTTATAACACGCACCCAAATCCTATTAAATTTTTACATTTACTTTATTCACTCAACGAGATTGCATAGTAATTCAAACATATCATGTCAATCCTAGAAAATGATCACAATAACATCAATAACTAATCGTTCATTAAATTGATGATCGAGTCTATTTCATATTATGTGGTTTTACCCGACATGACTTACATTGGTTTGTGTTTGTATTCCTGTTGTTAGTTGAACTTCGGTATTTGGTCGCTATAGTTCCTTAATTCTGTGATTTAATTTTGTATTTTTGTTTCTTGCCTATCAATCCAATTGTCATGATGAAATTATATTTTTAGATGGATTTTAGTGCAAGACTGACTGTGACCACATTTGATGATGATTACAGTGAGATTAGGTAAATTACAATAGGATTTAGGCGATTTACAGGGGGAGCTATGGATTT
>CM018895.1:19258979-19276479 GCA_009663005.1 Actinidia chinensis | reverse complement strand
CTATTTAGATTTACTTCAAGACTTTCAGTATCATGCAGTGCCTTGTTCATTAGTTAGCCCATCATTTGTGAGATGTGACAGACCGAGCAGGTCTCCTAAAGGGATTTATTTGCAAGTAAGATATGCTATTTTTCTTTTTAAACTTGATTTTTGTAGTGGGTGATTAGTATTGTTCAAATAATATGAATTTAGTGCGATAAAAAAATTAGACCGAAGAAGTGGAATAAATTTATACAATTTCTAGTGGTCTGATGGAAAATAAAAATAACAGAAAGTGAAGTGAGAGAAAGGTAAGAGAAACGAAAATTTAATTTTTTTTGTATATCTACTTGAAGTGAGTGATGCTGTACCCACTTTAATTCATGTTTTTTTATAAGAACACATGCTTCATAAAACTACCAAGGAAGTATGATGAAGTGTTACTCTGGCAAGGATGATACATTTTTTCCCTGCTTGTTTGTTGCAGGTTGGGGCTAAATCACAGAGACACTCTGGTTACCTGGACAAAAGAATTTTTGTCCCGTCCTAGAACTCAATAGTTCAAACAAATGGTAGCAGCTAACAAAATAGGCTAACATAACATATCTAAATCATTCAATATTTCATTTCATATGAATGCTAGCTTTTTAAATTCAAATAACGTTCAAAATCTTCAAAGATTAGCCATTTGAATTCTCCAATAGCATCTTTTAGCTATATTCTTTGGAAACAATCTAGGCTCATTTGTGGGATATAATTTGGATTCAACTGATAGAATTTGCCATTATGAAATCCATGAGAATAGCGTAATTTAGAAGTTTACATATGAATTTTCGATTGATTTGGGAGCAATCGGATCCTAATCTATTTACTTCAATCTATGTTACACTTTAAGCAAGTCTTACTTTTTTATAAAAACAAATTAATTTCATCCTTTGAGTTTAGAATTCCAACGTTTGTTCGACATACATATAGAGTTCATCACTATTTACATGATACAAAAAGGAAGACATGTAAATCTATAGAGGTTTTATATGAATATATTACCATTCTTAAAAGGATTTTATTTTAATAAACTTAGTAAAAAAATCAGGGGCTATTAATTGAAATGTTATATGTGTGGGTGTTTTGTAATGTCACCCATTGTAAATAGACCATAGCAGTCAAGTTCGATGGAAGGAGATGAAGAGATTGCCAGGAAGAGAGAAGAGGCCGTTCGCAACAATTTTGTTTTCGACATACAGAAAGAAGAAATTATACTCAAGACGGAATGCGGATGGCAAAAAATGCCTTCATACCATGACGAATGTGCAGAGCTAAACCAGACAAGAGTGAGACGCAAACAACACTTGTGATTCTGTGGGCAAGAGGGTTCGGATGTGTTCCCGTAACCTTGTTTTAGAGACAGCGGGGTCTGCTCCAAGGATGGATACACAAGACAGCAACAAAAAAAGCTCTGGGATTTCAGGCTAATCAGGTTAATCAAAAGTCTGATCTTATCATAATTGTCAAAATGAGAAGATCAGTGATTACCACATTTAGGTTCATTTTTTGTTATAATTTGTTAATTTCTCGGCTTTTATTTGAATTACAGTGTTTTCATCTTATTATTGCATTAATAATGGACGGATTTAACCCGAACCTCTCGTACATTTTATCTAGACACTGGGGGGGGGGGCATGCCAATATTGAGCGCATAACACACAAACAACACGGCCCATTAAATGGCGACATGTTGCGAACTGATGCAGCGTACACCTACAAGAAATCAATACCCGTGATAGAAGAAATTACTGGCTTCTCATAAACATGGTGATTCAATGACCTACCGATAAAGAGGCATCAAAACGATAGTGATCCCAAGAATACCGAACGATTGGGAAAAACGGCGCAAATAATATTAACTCAAAAAACTAATGAAACCATAAAGAACTGCGATAAAGATGGTTAAAAACTAGGGCCCGGGACAACCCGGGGGGTTAAAAAGAATAAATTACAGAAATCTTAAGAAACAAGCCCGAAAAACTGCCCCAACTACTAAAAGGGCCAAACCATCATACTAGAAGTTGTGTTTTGCGTTCTGCCCGGAAAATGATTACATTAATCTTCCAGGTTCTTCGTCTCATCGAGAGCTTTCCCAACGAGATTTTTTTTTGTTTTATAAGAGAAAACGGAGTAACGAAGCAAAAGTACGGCCGATAAAGTTTACCGGTCCCGCGGGCATAACGACTGCCCGGATCTCCAATATCTTCAGCTTGCTATATGCATCAGAAGTATTTGAAATATATTGCGTATGATCTACACGGATCGTAGTCGTTACTTATCTAGATATATATGTGAAATCAAAAGATAAAAGATATGGATTCTATCATTTGAAATACGAAATGATTGAAATGGTGTTTGATAAGGTAATTGATCTACATTTTTTAAATGATGACTGAAAAATTGGGAAAATGTGGTTTTGCTAAGTAATGTGATCCTTCATTTTAACAATTAAAGATCACAGTAATTAGAATGTATAAGTGTCTGAATTTAACTTGTACCCAGTTATATTCGTTCAAATCGCAATCTTGGAGAAAATAAAAGAGTTATGCCAATCACATAGTTTCACCTTCTGCCTATATATGCCAAATTGCTCGGGGTTACCCAAAATTTAGAAGAGAGGAAAACACATCTCTATGAATAAACGAGCATTTTGATTACAAAATTTACGAGAGAAAAAACCATATTTATGATTTAAAACAGGCGCAAGCAATTTGAATCCGATCATGTGAACATGGCTTACACTCAAATAAGATCTTTCTCAGACAAAAAATTCAATTTAAGTCGGACCATCATTTCTTCCGAAAAACACCACTCAGCCTCAAACGCGGAAACAAAAGCAAAATTGTTCTCAGATAAAAAAAAAATCCTCAATTTCTATCTATCTAACTAACTCTCCCTGCATTTTTACATTTCACTCTTGCATTGTTTATACAAAATTAGGGACTATTTTAGGGAAACAAAACCAAAAAGATTTTTTTGAGTTTAAGGCTCTTTGGGGAAATGCGTAAAAAACCACGTTTTTTTTAAGCTTGTCATCAAAAAAATCATAGATTTTTTAGTTTTTGCTTTTGTAGATTTATTAGCTAAAAACCTAAGCCAAAAAAGCCAAAAAAACCACACTCTATTGGCCTTTTGCTTATGTTAAGCAAAAAAAGCTAGAAAACAGTTACAAAAAAAAATTTGGTTGCCAAACGAAGACCTAAGTACTCTAGCTAGAAAACTACTGCCTAAAAAACTCTATCCATCCCACAAATGATAACCTTTAAATGTCGGGGGGGGGGGAGATTGGACTTTTTAGAGATCACATTATTAATCAGTGAAAAATGGAACGCATTGATGCTCAATACTTTCCATCTTAGTACACTTTAAAACTTATTTCGATTCAAAGGCCAGTTTCAAAAAAAAGAAAAATTGCACTTTGAGCTGCTTAGAGAGACCTCACATTGGGACATCCTTCAAACTAGAAAGGACGAACAATGTGGATGGATGGAGTAATATGGAGTAAGCGTTGATGATTAATATTCACTTAATTTATTTATTAACTCCTTCTTAACTTGTTTGGTACGTATAGATTAAAATTCTCCGTGGGGGTGGTCTTAGGTTGGAAATTGGAGGGATTTTGAACTTCTCACTTCTTATTTCTTTACATTGGCAATGCGAGACTACAGGGCAATTGCGAGATCTAACGGAGCCGAGCTATGATGATAATTGTCCGGTGTATTTTGATCGATTTTGTGATGCAGCCTCTAGCCACGATGATTTATGTACTTTTTCTTCTTAGGTATAAAAAACTTCTTATGAATGTTCACGGGGAGGAATGATACTGTATAAAGTCAGAGCTCTCATGTTATGAGAAGAAATAAATATTTCAAGTGTGCTGTGCCTTGGAGAGAATACAACAATTCTATTATCATATTTTTAAATTTATAAATTTAACCTACTGTCATATACAAATGTAAAATATTTCCGGTCCAAATAAAATTACTAAAGAATGAGTTATTTCGTATCAGAATGGTGCGAAATTCTCATTGTGCGACAAATTAGTTTGAAGTGGAGTGGTAGAGGTTGCGAAGCTTCTCACTGTGAAAAATTCTCCCTTCAGGTGTGGTAATACACGCGGTAACCACATGAGATTGTGTGCCACTCAATAAACCCCAGAAAAAAGGTTATAAGGTCTGAAATCAAATCTGTTGGTTTAAATAACATTTTGTGACTTTTCACTGTTTGGTTCTTGGTTTTAGTGAACTGCTAGTGAGGTCTTCTCCATGTCAGCCTTTAATCTCCAAAACTTGTGGGACGAGTAAAGGGACTGGTAAAAGTTTTGTCAACTGGTTTTTTCTCAGCAACCTGTGTGCTTATCACTTTTCGGTGATCCATATTCCGATATGAATGTCCACGAAACTGAGTAAGTTGATTCATAGTTTTCACACACTATTTTTTCAAGTCCTATTACTCTGTCTTCCAACTTTTAGGTGAAGTTTCTCATACTTTTCTAAGGATAAAGCAAACCCTTTCCCACCTAAAAAGGGAAATGCACACACTTTCCCACTGGTCAAGCATTGTTAGTCAAAGAGTGGCCCAATCATTAGGCAAATTAGGCTTATATTCACTTCACAAATTAGGAAATTACGAAAACAAGTATAATTATATTCACTTCACAAATTAGGAAATTACGAAAACAAGTATAATTATATTCACTCACATGATAACATGGGTGAACATTATCACTTTGAGATTGATTGAAATAATATAGTGAATGATATTTAAAGTAGAGGAAGCTCGTTATTCAATCGAAAGTAGATAATGTTGACTTACCCTAATCAGATTGACAATCAAATTGCACTCTCGAATGACCCTCCCCCCACCCAAAAATAAAAAATTCGGTCTCTTAGGCCACATTTAGATATGTGTGGAATTTAAACTAAGGAACTTAGTATTTAATTTAAACAAAATGTAAGGGATTTAGCAATAGGTGATGAAGTAGAGATAAAGAAGTATTTGATTATGCCGTATTTGTCAAGAATTTAATCTCTTCGTATATATTTACATTCCTTATTGTGAAGAACTTTAAATCACGACTACCAATGTCTTTTATTTGACTTTTGAATAAATGTAAAAAAATATTTTAAGTTCGTTGATGCATAAGACCTTCTCTACCGAACGATCTTCTATTTTATTTTAGTTAAGGAGATAAAGAATCTACTCTTAACCTTAACTCAACCCAACCCACCCATTCACAATGGGTAAAATTTTTGAGTGTTTTTTGCAAAAAACAAAATGAAAGTAATGTAAGCATATACGGATATGAGTTGCACAAGAAATTTTCCTTTCCTGCACTTTTTATCATTTTCATGGTAAACAAATGCAAAAAAGTCTTATCTTTGTCTTTGTAACTGTAATACACCGGCTTCTAAATTAATTTTACTTTATTATAGTAAGGGTAAATATGTAAATACATTGGTATCAATTTAAATTTTTGGGAATTTTTACGATAACAGAAATTATAACCGAATAAGATTTTCTGACAAACTGAACAAAAAAAAGAGACACATGTCAAGGTTGCATGGCGGGACTATGTGGCGCCATGAGGGCCACATGGTTGGGTGACTCACCACCATGAGTCAGCATGAGACATTAATGGTTTGGTGACTCATGGTTATGAGTCACTAGGCGACTCACCCACCTAGTCACCCAAAATCCACAATACACGCACAAAATTTTGTCCCCAGCACATGCATGCTAGGAACTTGTGTGTGCATGAAAGAAAGAGGGAAAGAAAGAGAGAAAGGGAGAGAAAACGAGATAGAGAAAGAGAAAGGAGAGAAAGGGAGAGAAAACGAGATAGAGAAAGAGAAAGGGAGAAAGAGAGAAGGAGAAGTGAATAATATCACTCGGTTTTTTTCTGAATTCAGGTAAAAACTTTATCTCTTTCCAATCGTTTTGAAATTTTATTTTAATACATAGAGTGATGAATACTCAGGATAGGAGTAATAACCTTATCGTAGTTAAAGTTTGACAAGACGTCGAGAATAGGTCACGTATATGCCATTGAAGGATCAAAAACCAATTGGAGACTATGTCCTGTTTTACATTAAAATAGTCAGTTAGTATTTTGGGTTTAAATGCCTCATACGGTAACCTTTTGATTTGATTCGAATTGCATATGAAATCTATTTCAAATACCTACAATTTTTATTTAGAGCGTTTTTCCTAATTTAGAGGCTTAGTGGCCCAAAACCAGAAAAAAGAACTAACTCACTATTTTTCAGTTGGACCGGTTTGAGGATTGTCTCCAACGGTTGATCATTGAGTCTTAAGTTTTTGTTTAAGCCCAACCAGTTTGAAACATGTCTCCAAATCGGTTGAGATCATTAAAATAGGTCGTTGGTCTACTTTTACTTTTACTTTAAGTTTACAATATAAATCAGAAAGTACCCCATTTAGGATTCAATATAAAAATACCAAAAAAAAAACATAATTTCAATTAAATTAAAAAGTAAAAATTAAGTTTAGGACAAAAACGATTTTCTATAAAAATAAATTTTTTAAATAATTTCTTCTGGGTATGAAAGGTAACCTTCAATAAAAATTTTTATGCTAAAATCAATTTGAATATTTCAATGTACAAAAAACAATTATCGGAAAAAAATGAAAAAAATGGTTTGAAGAAAAAAATATAGTTCAAAAATTTTATTTTACCACCTTGGATAAGTTTTTACGGAAACTAGGTTTTCCAGAAAAAATTGTCATTTTCGATACCCAATATCCTTCAACCCTAAGACTAAGTGTACTAAACAATAATGTAATTAAGCAAATAGAGTATGTAATAAATGCGAAATATTAAATTCAAAATTTTTAATTATAGGACCGGAACCAGAGGGACCCTTACACTAACTTACGAGCAAGCACTGAAAGAGCTTGAGATAAACTTAATGTGAGTCTTGTTATGTTTTACTTATTTAAAAGTAAAAGTTTTACGATTAGCATGTATGTTATGGTTAATTAAATATGATAATTTATGATTAAATGCATGCTATATTTTAAATGTGCCATAAAATATAGAATATGATTACTTTAGAAAATTATATTTTAGATGACACATGGTTCGAGCAGTGTCTCGACTGCTAAGGAAAAAGAATATAGCAACAACACCCTTTTTCAGAATGATCTTAGCAACAAAACCCTCAGTTACACCTTCAATTTTCAAAAACACCACCTCAATTAACGAGGGGGATTTTAGAATATTCACTATTAGTTTTGACTGATATCAACATAAATCATTACCGTTAATCACCCCGCTAGCATTTGAGGTCTCAATACTACATGTTCATGACGTTTTTCAAATGTGGAGGGGTTTCCATGTCTATTTCCGTCAAATGTCAAGGGGTAATCGTGATTTTTACCATAATGTTTTCTACAAAAACCAAAGAGACTATGAGATCAAGATGATTTTCTTTAATGTCAACTAACCAAATCAGGAGATTACGCAAAGGGACAGGGTCACAAACACGTAGCACATTAGGTTTGCAGTGTTATAAAACATCTCCAACATAATAAAAGTGCACCAATACTAATGACGTACGTTGAGATAGACACATAACAAAGATGACAATCAGGGTAACAATTGAAGAAGACGATGCCGATGATGATTGTGATTGATGTAAAGGATGAAAAAAAGGAGAAGAACAATATGGAAGCCAGAAAGGGAAAAAGAAGAACCGAAGATTGCTGCGATTAAAAACCAGGACTCAAAGACCACATGGCAAAGACAGAGAAGTATAGTAAATGGTATAGCAACATACGAAATTTGTGATTCACTGTCATCTCTTCCCGGTGCCAATTGTTTAGCCAAAGGAGAAAGATCCTTCTGAAATAAGAAAATAAAACAAGGAAAGAAAAGATGCAGAAGTAAGTCAAAACCTGGATGGAGTCCAACAAAACCTAATACAACACAAAATACAGTTTAAATGTCAGAGATCCCTAGAGAATATGTGATCAGTTTACCAGGAAAGTTACCATCATCAGTCGAACTGCTTTTGAGCTTTCAAAAATCTGCCACTGTCCTCCTTCTGAAGAGAAGCCACTCACATGACCGAGCCGGAAATCTAAAATTCAGTTATAATTTTAAAATGAGAGCCAAAAACAATGAAAAAATGCAAAAGAAGACATGAATGAACTACCTAACAAGGGGTTAGGGGGTCACTAAGTGTACGAGGTGTTACGAAACCAAGACGGAATTGTGCATATCACTATCATGAATGATTGAAACATATATTTCACTCCCGGATCTATTGGTACAACCATATTAAAATTTTCAGTGGCAGCATTTTTTTGTTTTTCTTTCTTTAACTATCAAATGCATTTACTAATAAAAAGATGTCCAAAATCGATGAAACTAGCAACAATGATATATTGTGATCATCTGCAGAATAAAAAATTCAAAACCAATTAACATCCATACAAGCATGCCTAGGAACAAACTTCTGAAAATGGACCACGTTTGACCCAGAGAAAGGGCTAATTCTTTCCCATTAACCAGTTAGAGTATACAATAATTGCCAACGGATTTTTCCCAATTCGGAACAATCATGATAACTGTTTTCCAGCAATAAGCGGGGCACTTTACTATCGATAGTTCCCACACAACAAACATTTTCACAGCAGTGCAGTAAAATTCTTGCGTCGCAAGTTCACAACAATATGATTTGGTATGATGATATTTGAAAAAACACATCACTAAGAAAAAACAGACTGAACCGACAGTCCAGCTTTAGTCGTAAATTAACACCAGTTCAGCTTGTATCAAAGAGAGACAAAAGATTTAGAAAAAAACAATATCTGGTATAGAGTTGGTTTGACCAACTAAACCGGGGTGGGTGGGTAAACTTTAACAGATAGACGAGTTAATATACTGAACGACAAAAGAGAAGAATAGAAAAATCACACACCGCGTAATTTATGCGTTCATTCTTTTTAAAATTGGAACTGACTTGGCTCATACAGAACCAAATGGAACTCCTAATAACTTTGCCTAGTTAGTTGAAGGAAAGATTTAGATCAGGTTTCTCCCACTGCATCTCAGATTTGAAAAGACTTCAGTTCACAAGGCAGCTTGTATTATGACTACATTGGATAAAAGTGGTATGCCAAAAAAACTAAACTTAGGCACAAAGAAACACCCCACAATGATACACGACGAGCTAGCTTGCTGCTTTTGAGCATCAAGAAGAACCACTTTGTAAACAGAGACGCGTAGGCCCCCTGTTGGACCCAGGGTAAGCAGGGACCATCGACCTGAAAAGCTCTGTGAGATCACCTTTGGCTCCTATTTGCAGATCTTCAAGAGAGTACAATATATCAGAACCAACTGGAGTACTTGTACAAATTTGATTCTCACTTTCCAGGGAGTATGGAGCCACGAACCTGCAAATACAAGGCATATTCTGACAAGCTTTCAATATATTTGTGTATTTCAAAATTCACATGGTTGAGTTAGCATTCCATAGGACATTGTCTTCAAATATATCGACACCATAGTGCGGTGCCATTTTTTTTAAAAACATTGATCTAAATTATAAACACAATGAAAATGCTGATATCTTATTCTTTAACTTCTACACAAATTTTGTAGATGTTGTACTAACTACAAATGATATGATGAATTCCCCAAAAAGTAAGACATATTGCTTTACGTGATTCCCGTAACAAGTAAGAGAAGAGGGATTATTAAGTGCTGATGATATAGTTGCAACACTGCAGATATCTCTTTCTTGACAATCACATAAAGGTATGTAGGTTAGGTTTATCCGATGGTTTTATGAGGTATAAGTGAGAATATCTTCATTTCCCACCCATACCGAAATTGAGGGGAAAATGCAAAACCTAGCAAGAGACAAAATACATCAGTGGGGGGATAGAAGTCCTCATGAAAAGCCACTAATCAATGATATAGACACAGAGCGTAGCCAATGGGGAAAAAAATGTCTAAAATTAATGCTTCCAATCACTCAAATAAAGTTGAGATTGAACGGTACTAAAAACAGAAGATTCTGCCATAGGTGAGACAAATAAAAATCCTTTCCCCCCCCCCCCCCCCCCCCCCCAGATTTTCACACACTTTTCACCTGGTGATACACAAGACACTCATGTAAATAATGAAAGAATTATTGTTCCAACATTGTTGCGACTGTTAAAAACCGATTTTGAGCACCTAGACACAAGATAAATGTACAAAAAACTATACTCGAAAGTTTGAAACTGAAGCACCTATGATAAATATTGGCTGCCTAGCTGGTTCCAAGCTCAGGCTCCATCAAAGCATCCAGCCCCGCCCTTATCAAGGACAACCTCGGAAGGTCTCGTCCACAAACGGATAAGTTATAACACAGTTACAAGAAATGGCAGTGTGTGAAGAATGAGAACAATCAACAAATTAAAAAATTCAGATATAAAAATAAAATCAGCAGACAAATTATCACAGAGAATGTAAAAGTTTCATTTAAAAGCCAATGACACTTAAAACTAAACTATTACAAAACATAAATATAGACAAATTATAAACAAATGACACCTGTACCAAGTTGAGCACTTGTTACATATCTTGTGACGAAGGTGACAGACTGACATTTTTGAAACTTTTTTTATTGCCGCTCTTTTAACCACCGGTTAATTATGTTAAATCACCAATTTCTAATTTGGATATCTTGTATTGAAGAATGGCAGAGTACATTGTTCGGTTTCATGAATAAATTATATGATTTTGAGGGGATGTGGAAAGTTATTCTGGTTGTCTTTTATATGTTTTGTTAAGCATTGTACCATAGGGGTCTAATTTATGGTTTTTTTTGCTTATAATCTTCTTAAATGGTTCATTTATCCTTCTTTTACGAGGAAGAACTTCCTTAAAGAACTCTAAGCTTTGCATTTGAAAGGTAAAAATTCTCACTTCAGAAATAGAAATGGTCACTGTGTGTACACACGGTTTTTTAGCAAGTGATTGGTAGGCCGATAGCTTGTAATGAGCTGTGTGTTTTTTACCTGATTTAGTTTGAAATTCAATGATACAATTTCTCTCTTCCTTATTGTGCATTTGCTAACAGTTTCCCCACATTACTCCATGTTTGGTTTCTGCAAAGAATTAAGAGGAATGAGGAAATCCTTCAAGAGGAGGGACTCTACTAGTGGGCTTTATATTGACCACAGTATATCCTTTTGGAGCAATTTTCCATGATTTCTGTTTTGTCATGCAATTCGTTTTCTTTTTTGTTTTTTCATATTTTGGAAAACAAAAACATCATGAAATTTGGAAAGCCTCGCCGTTTTCATATTGTTTTCTCATTGTAAAAAAAAAATTTGAAAGTTCAAATAAAAAAAAAAAAAATCAGCGGTTGCCTTTAAGCAGTTTCTGAAAGCAATTTGGCAAACAAGTTTTATGTGTTCTTCGAAAAATGAAAACAGAATACGTAGCAATTATATCATCCCAAGCACAATCACCACGATTCATTCGAGTGAAGAGTTTCAAACTCTGTGCATATATTTATTTTAAAAGGTGAATTATCGTCACAGCCCTGCAGATGATAGTAGGCAAAACCATCAGCATTCATCACACAAGGTTAGCCTCTGAGGCACATCAAGGTGATGGTTTTACAAATTTAAGTGCATAAAGCCGGCACGTGATAATTATCTGCTGGGGAAAAAAAATATCACTACTCAGTTTTAGCCATCTCAGAAAATCATGTCTGAGAATATTCACACTCTTATCTCTCATGGAACCAAGATTGGTGATCACCAATGAGCAGAAGATCAACATATTTCTTCGGCAAAACGATGTACAAATATTGAATTGCACTGCATCGAAAAACATAAGATCAGATGTGTAAAAATTATATTTAATGAGCCGGAATAAAATGGGAAGATGATGCAAAAGAAGATGTCCAACTTCATGATATATTCAAGTAAAGAGTTTTTCAACCAAAGGCCATGCCTTAGGTATGGTACAAATACTGAATAGTGCCTTCATGGGACCCTGGGTATAGAACCAAAAGCGTTTTTTTTTTTTGAAAATTGTGCAGGAATTGATTCAACGATGGAATTCTCAACACCAAAGTTGACTAATAACTTTATAAGCTCTTTTATTGCTTCGTCATTAACTTCCTCTTGGGAATGGTTAGTTGATCGACCAATAGTTGCTGGAGAGCTCTAGATCACTGCTACTGCAGTGATTAAAAAGTTCAAGATATCACAGATAACAAGAGATCTAGAAAAAAAAAAAACACCCAGTGTAAAAATTAGAAAACGGGAATGTGAAAAAGAATACATTGTATAAATCAACTGGACACGTATCCAAGAAAAGTAATATACGAAATGGAGACATGATGACAGTTTTGATCTTAATGTGAAGAAAAAACCAATTGACACTCAATCAGTTTGACCATTTAATGTGGCGAAAAAAAATTTGACATCGAATGTCATTTTCAAACAACCTTTTTAACATTTCAGAGCAGAAAGAATCTGGACATGGCCACACACACGCTGTGGGAATGTTTTTTCTAGAATTTCCAGGAGCTTGTGTTACGGGCGAGGCTGTTTGTACGGGCAGTTAGTTTTTACTCCTCTGGGTGTTGAGGGGGGGGGGGGGTTTGGAAAAACAATTGAGAAATAAACAAAACTGATATAGGTGGATTGAAGCAATATACAAAGTATCTTCAGGACAGGCACGACGTTTTCTAAGGTGGCATTTAGGATGTCAGAAAGCCTTAATCCCAGCTAAGTTACATGGGCTGAGGGTAAGCGTTTCGGGTGCAGGTGCATGCCATGCATATGACATTTCTAAAAATTAAATAGTAGGATATTGTGATAGGTGGCCAAAATTGGGAGGTATGGGTACGGAGCTATGTCCAAACACGTATTTGTATCGATATGTGCAATATTAGGCGATACTAGGTTGCAATTATTTAGAGATGGTACTTGAAATCAAAGGGAATTAAGAAAAAATAAATTCTCTCTCTTTTCTTCGTCAATGTGAAAGCTAGAATATTCTTTCGGTAGCTAAAGTGAGGCTACTTTCTGTAAAATATCTCAAAATTTACAGAATCCGAGTAGTCTATAAATTGAGTGCGGGTGTCGGATACATATTCCCACACCCACCACCCACACCCAGACCCATGTCATATCCGTAGGACCAGTACTTGGGGAAAATAGAAAAGTCCAGTAACAATAGATCCCAAGCTAAAAAGAATGAGAAACCATTAGATCCATTACTCGTCTTAAAGCTGAATGTTAGTTATAGATAAACTTTCTTCATGTGTTCTTTTTCATTAAATGACTCCTTAATTAAAAGAAAAAAAAAGGTGATTTAAAATGAATTTGAACAAAGATTATGGCAGCAGAGAAGGTTTTGACATAAGGAAGAACCCAGCTGCTTGTCTCATAGGGCTTCAGGGCAATACATGAAGCGCTGCTAGTGAGATTTAAGAAGGTACCTGAAAAGTAGAGAACCGAGTGCATTCATTGAGGAAATAAAAATGAACTTTACTTTGGAACTGTAACTATTAATGCAGTAATTAGAACTAGTTATTGTTGGATACAGATTATTTCACAGAAAAATTCAAACTATCTTGAAACAACTTGCTCAGCACATAGAAACCCAATAAAACGTACTCCATGAGAGTATAGTAAGCAGCGGAATAAGAATGAAAAAAGGCTTTAACGAAACAATGAGATAACAATGAATGTGATCGTGTAATAGCAAAATCAATTAAATCATTATTGATCTCAACCTATCATAGCAACAATCCAGGCATTGATAACATACATTTCTTATGCTCATTCAGACCAGGATAAGCACAATGACACCAGCATAAAGTGAGGTAAAAATGACTGCAAGTGTGAAATGTCCATGAATCCAAATCATTTAACTAAAACAAAAGCAACAAAGGCTTTTGTCTCAACTAAATCTTCTGCTAGCCAAACAATACCCATAGCCATCCTAATTCTTCTTGCCGTGGAGAAAGGTTGATAAAAAACAGTGAGTAGTAAAGGATCCATACTCTGAGGTGCATCTCGTGAGAAGGCTCAGCCCATCCAGACAATTTGCAAGACTGGTTTTTACCAACCGTGCTGTAGCTGTTTCGGGGTAGCCTGAAGAGATCGACCTTAACTAGTTGCCAACCATCCGAAGACTTTTTCTCAAGAAAGATAACCGATACCATTGAAACTCTTCCTGAATTTGATAGCAATAAAAAAGAAATTTAGCCGCTGCCAAAAACCCAGTTTTACACAGACAAACATGTTGGGTACACCTTGAAAAACATATGATCACTGACATTATCACATTTTAAACATTCTACTCAATTCAAATATATTCTGAAATGTCTATACTCTTTAGATGATGGTGATTTGATTCAAAGGGTGAAGAATAATCACATTAATTCCACATTTAGAAGCCTTTTGAGTTTGTCCTCTCAAACATTGACTACACTTTTAGGACAGTAACAAACTAATCAAAGTTGGTTTTTCCTAGCATTTCCAAAAAAGTTGACGATAACTAAAGTCACAACCTTAACCCACTAAGCTTTCTTCCAAAAAATCTAAAAAACAAAATAGATATGAAGTGTAAAGTTATCATTAGTTGCTGTACAACATTTTTCTTAACAATGAGTGGAGCAAAGTATGGAAACACAAAAACTTACAGGGTCTTATTCGTTGAAGCAGGATGGTATCCAAAGATCCATCTGCTTCTTAGAGATATCTTCAATGCCACCAATAAATTCAAGGCACCGTAGCTTTTGGGATTTTGTATAACCTGTCATCAAAGGAAAATAAGCACAAGTCAGAAACATGGAGAACAATTCACAATTATAGATGAAGTGTATATAAATATGTCGTGAGTTAGAGTAGGACCTGCAACCTCTCAAGATGGCAGATGCATTTGCGGATTGGGAAAGCAACTAGACTTGGAAGTTCATCCCATCGATTCATTTCTTCTTCACCTTCCTAAATTTTTGCTGGTATTTCTTCACCATCTCTCCTCCCGCCAAAACAAGTAATAGGCCGATTAATAGTACAAAAACTAACAAATTTAAAGCCGTTAGTTCCTAATTCACAAGAGTTCCTCATATTGCCAAATTAAGCAATACAATAAATAGCTCACTCTCACTGCTGGGGCAGGGAGTCTGGCTACATGTTAACGAGGTTCAAGGTCCTAGCACTATAACAGTATAACATGAGCACACAAACAACTCCATTATTGTTTTCTTTCTTCTTCTTCTTTTTTCCTTTACAAGTTTCTTTTCTTTTCTCTATTGTAATTTTGTATCAATAATATCAATACCAACTGTTTACATTTTAGTTTTATTGTTACCTAGTTTTTTTTTTTTCTTTTTCCCCTTTTTTCTCTGGAGTTCAGAGGAGTGGGAAAGCTAACTACGTCGTAGTCTGACAAGAATTCGCAGACCTATCTAAATATACACCAAATAGAGGCCTCGCAAATGGCTATGAAAGAAGAGTTAAAAGGGGGAAAAAAGGGTATCATAAATAATCTACAATTATAGATATAGCCCCCTTTACAATTTCAAAAAACAGGACTATGAATTTAACAGTTTTTATATCATCTATGACACGAGACTACATTTGTTCTCCCATTTTTTTTCTTTCTTTTCCCCGCTTTTCCTTGATTCAAAGAAACAAGCCTTTTCCCCACTTGATTTTGTGTATTAAATTCATTATACTATCTAACCAACATACAAGGTTTTTAACTGATGTTGGAATCAAAGAAATTTCAATCTTCTCTCTACAAGAAATACTTGGTTTAATGACAATTAACCACTTCCGCTAGCAATAGTTTGAGTGAAGCCCCCTTTCTATCAAGCATGTATAATATAGCTAAAATACGTCTTCCCAATTGAAATCACCACAAACAACAATCTATACGACCCAATAAAGCTGATTCATTGACAGAGCGTGAAAAATTGAAACAATTACTAGACAGCCGTTAAATCAACACACTGTAACAAATAATTCAGACTCAACAATATAGACATATAATATATGCGCTCAGAACAAAGTCAACTTAGTGATGGTAATGGGTGTTTACGAAATTACGAGATTAGACGAAACTGAGAGATAGAGATAGATATTGACACACACACACACACACACAGAGGGGGGGTGGGAGAATCGGTTAATCTCAACCTGAGTTGTCGCCGGAGAACGAGAAGAAGCCCTGTCGCCGGCGATATATTCAGCCGACGAGGAGCAGTGGAATTGAAATCGAGGGACAGAAGAGAATTTAAAACCTCTCTCTTTAATAAAATATCTTCTCTCTTACATTTTGGCTAAGGAAATTGCACTTACGCTAAATTATCTGGTTTTGTCTATTTTGTCCCTCAACGATCACTTCTGTCTATTAAGTCCCTCAACTTTGAACATTAAACTCTAGTGAACGTAAAACTATTTTCCGTAAGTTAATGGTGGTGTGGATGTTGGAGGAAAAATTCCCGCCATTAATAGGGTATATAGTATGAAACAGAGGATCCGATTAGGAAGAAGGAATCACACACCTAATGAGAGGAGAAAATCGGAAGTATGGCTTCTATCTTTTGTAACTGTGACAAAGCAGCTGTAATAAAAGACCCCTTGGACATAATGGGACCACTACAAAATACTAAACCCAAAACTATTGATTTTAAATATGGAATAGGCAATACAAAGTTCAGAAACAAAGACGACACACAACCACCTACGCTAAAAATTACAGTCAAGATGAGAGAGCAAGAGGCCTTACAAATTGGCATTATGCCATTCCTTTGTCTCAGCAGTCTCCCAATTGGAAGATTGTCCAAATCAACTAAACTTCTCTAGAAACTTCAAGCCTTAATCTCCATTGCACTAAAGCCCTACTTTCCCAAATGATCGATTGACACCATTAAGGCAAACACCGCACACTACTATCCCATTCACGTGAATGGTTGCGTCAAATTCCTGTCTTGCCATCACTTTCTGCGTTAAAGTTCCTGTCACACCTTTTCATTGTTGACAAAACGAGTTCCGTCCATTAATATGATGGACAATCAACTTTTAAACTAACTGAAGTCTAACTAATGTTCAAAGCTGAGGGAGTCAATAGACAGATATGATTGTTGAGAGATGAAATAGACGAAAAAATAAATAGTTTAAAGGATTTGACTATAATTTACCCTTTGGTTAAAATAGGAGATTTTAGTAAGTTAGATTACTATTAAC
Organism: Actinidia chinensis; assembly: GCA_009663005.1. Lineage (NCBI taxonomy): Eukaryota > Viridiplantae > Streptophyta > Magnoliopsida > Ericales > Actinidiaceae > Actinidia > Actinidia chinensis. The sequence continues at coordinate 19,259,214 of CM018895.1, read as the reverse complement.
GAACATTTGATATTAAACTTGAATTCCAAATTCCCCTTTCAGAAGCCAAGGGATGAGATCACTGAGTGCAGCCCTCAACAGATAGGGGCAAGTTGAAGAAAGAAGCTTCTACCTTTGTTTTTAAGGAAGAAATGTGGACTTTGATTCGTGATTGGGGACATTTGATTATGGAATGGACATTGTGCAAACGAAAACTATATGTGGAGATTGACTTAGGAAGCTTTCAGAAAGCGCC
>CM018895.1:19241479-19246479 GCA_009663005.1 Actinidia chinensis | reverse complement strand
TATGTGATAAGGGATTTTAATAATATGATAAATAGAAAAGCTTATAGAAGAAACACTCATAAGGTAAGCACAATATCCAATATTTTCTGGTGAAGTGATACACAACACGGCAAGCTAATATATACTCTAATATGGTACTATACTTATTCCTCTTTGAATTTCAAGCTCAAATCACCGAATGTAAGAGTATCAAATAAATTGGGAGAGCAGTAGATGAGGGAAAACAATTTGATACACAACATGGAAAGATAAGATTATGCTCTAATATGGTACTATACTTATTCCTCTTTGAGTCTCAAGCTCAAATGACCAAATGTAAGAGTATCAAATGAATGGAGAGCTGTAGATGAGGAAAAAATATTCGAGTTGTCATTCCATATAAATCCCCAGTGCACATGTATAATGGACAACTGACATCCATACCTAAGAGACAACAGCGTTTCAATAAAGGCACGTCAAAAATCCTAATAACCAAGAAATATCAAACTGGGGACTAGTTCACAAGTTAAATCTCTCAAAAAATGGTCACTATTAGCACTTACAGGCGCACTGTTGTTTCATATATTATGACATTGTTGGAACTGCAGAGAAACTTCAGGCAAACAGGCATGTAATTGATGCAGCCTAATTTGTACGGTTTTCATGTTTTGAATCGGAACACTTCATAATGTAATAGATGATGGCAGGTTTCCTTGCATTTTGATAATCAACTAACCTGCTATGGATTCTCTCACATGCCTTTAATAACAAAATTTCAAACGCCTCAAAAATGCCACTGTGAAGGAAACGTTTTTGTCCATCAGGAAAATCATGAACTGGTTCAAATATTCAGTTTAGTGTTAAGTTCCCAGATCCATATAGGAAAGAGTTTTCCCTTTTCCCCCTCTAATCGCATTAGGTTTTTGCTAGAAACAAGAAAGGGGCCGCAGAAAAGAATGTGCACGCAACCAAGACTTCCGCTTTTTTAACTAGTCCCCCAATGACAGCAGCTTGAATGAACAGTTCACTAATAAAAAATCACATCCACAACCGGGAGTGAAGGACAAAAAGCCAATAAAGCAATAATAAATAAGACCATGATACCTAGCCATGCAGGTCCTCAGAATCTTCTCAAACTTGAAGAACTACCAAGGCATCGTCAAGGCAACTTAGTCTTGAAACCCAATATCAATAACAGCTTCTCACTTTTTACCTGTTTAAATAAGGAAGCATAGCATATCAATTATAAGATAGGCAGTAAGTGAATCTCCTAATTCCAAAGAGGCGACCAACACTCCTAGAAAGCTGAATTCATAATTTTTCGTGGGATATTAACAATCAATAAAACAGAAGAATGGCAAAAGGCATTCAAATGAGCCACCCCCAGAATTTCCCTCTCTTCTCTTCAACCATCAACAAATCAAATGCAGATTAAATACTACCAGTATTCACAAAAGAAATCAGATGGTGATGTTAGTCTGAGAAAGGAAAATTAAATCAAAAGAAAATAGTGCATCAACAACCATGGTAACCATCTAAAATGCTAGATATCATCGTTGTAATAGTTCTTAAACAATTTAGGTCAGAATGGAGAAATAATTTGATCTCAGTGCAATTGAAAGTCGACAGATATTAATCAAATACGAAGCGGATGTGAGAAATCCTAGATAAATGCTAAACGAGTAAGCAGTTAACCCACTAAAAAGATGCCAATCTTGGACCATAGAAAAAATCCTGATATTGTCCCCCTGAATCATTGTAATTTTTTTGACAGGTCACTGAATCAATATCAAACAATATGATCTACCAAATTAAAAAATGTTTATGTCATAAATTAAATAATTCTTAAGTTAAAAGAAGCCACGAAAGGATTTAGATATGAAGTCTAACTGGTGCCACATTGATAACAAAAATGATCTAACAGATTCCTTGGTCATTATTGATCATTGAATAAAAAAAGAAATTAGTTTCGAAAGGTTTGTACTAGACAAGCATCTACACTTCAAAATTTTTCTTGCAACCCACTTTCTTTCTTGTTGTTTTCCTCAAAAAAGAAAAAGAAAATAAAATAAGATTTGGCACTAGTTTAATAGTTGTCATTGGTAAGGACTTGAGATAAACTACATAATTTTCAGATTTAAGCAGAAAGGGAAGACCGAATGGTCAAAAAAAAAATCATTCTACTTGAAAATTTCCTCGTATGAAGAAGGAATTATAAAACGGAAACCGAGAATGAACGATGACTGGAGAGACAAAAAGGGGCACACTAAATAGAAAAAAAATAAATATAATATAATTCTCACAAAAAGACAAATAACATTATGCTTAAAAATGTAGCTACAACTTCTTAACATTGAGTGGATGACCCTCGATAGCATCTAGATTCATTAAACTACCCTGCGGACCACATACGGAGCTGTAGGCACCCGGTTGAGGAGCGTACTGCATCACAATCATAATATAATCCTTGGCATAAGTAAAAAAAAGCCCCCTCCAAAATTATCCATATAGAAGCCACCATCCACCGCACATCGCAGAGACTGCATCTATAAGAAGACTTGAATATTTTGGCTACCCTGCAGGAGAGAATTAGAAATCCACGACCGTACTTATATCGTTAAAACAGGCATCCCATAATGTATCAAGGATCTCCACAGGCTTTGCACTTTAACTGTCACGCTTAAAGATAATTGGGATAACACTGAACCATTCTGGCGACTCCCAATCTTTGCAACTGCTCCACAGGATATCAGTTCCCCTTCCAGAACTACTGAGACAATATCATGGTACTTTTCTCAACTGAAACGACATGCACAAAATCATTAATGCCTAATTCTGGAAAACTCTCCGCCACTTCATCATACCCCTGGCAGTGACCCAGTGATTCGGATGTTTCGATAGGCAACATCAACCTCATTCCATTTCAATATAATCCATCAATACTTGCTTACATCAATCGATTCCAAATTCTTTGCTGAAATGATTGATACCTCATATGTCGTTTGAACCCACAATTTGGTCAAATAAAGCTTTACTGCATAATACTGATATTATTTGTCCCCTTTCAACATTACATTAGGGCAGTTTTGATTGCAGTTGCACATTAAAAGAAAGGTATTCTATCATCACCATTCTCGCCTATTGTGATTTTTTCATAGATTAATAGCCTTTGCAGATGTGTATGCAAACAATTTCATTTTGTGCAGACCACCTGTTTGACACCCACTCTTTTGAAGCATCCTAATAAGGTTGGCCTTTTATATACACATCCAAGCATGAAATGTCAACAGTTGAGCAGCATAACAGAAGGGCAGGACTTAACAGTCCGAAGTCGAGCATACAATCCCGGGGAAACTTCTTGGACCCCCAAATCATCAAAGTCTGGTGTGTAATGCATCAGCAATGTAACCAAATTGTTCCATCCTCCTCCGAACTATATGTCGCCATCTGAAAGGAATAAATGGAATTCCTTTTCAGGTTTTTATAATATCAGATGCTGAAGTCCAGAGAATTTGCCGAGAAGAATTAAAAACCCCCACCATTGTGTAAAGGGCATTAAGCCAAGAAGATAACCAAATCAGGCCCACTGATTTGAGTACCATTCTCCGAAGACACAAGAGATATATCCGAAGTAGGATTTTAGGTCCATACTCCTCAATACCCAGATACTCTAGCTATGAAGTCGGACAACACTATATCTTTATCCAAGAATCCAAGGCCAAGGTGCTCATGGAGCAAGCTATCAGGAAAAAGAGATTGAGTTTGTTTCATTCCAACATCTTATAACTTTGCAGGGGAGAACCCACTCCGTGTTATCCCCTTCCATAAGTAAGCACTTTGAAATGCGTAGTTTAGAAACAATTAGTCGGGGAAGATTAGAGAAAAGAAAAATCCGTGCACTTCGCCTTCCAAGTGGAACAAAGCTCATAAAAGCTGTGACAGCTTTTCCAGGATTCTCCCTAAAACAAGGAAGGGCACAAAAAGATCTCCTGCAGCAACAAATATAAATCAGGAAATCTTTAGACAATAACCACTGATTCCATGGACTATCACCATCAAACTTCTTCTCTAGATGAAGGAAGAACAAAGTCACCTTGGACGATAAATTTTAGACCATACTTCTTAGAGGGAGAAAAGCAACCAAAAGCAGGCTGTTGGTCCAGATATGGGATATAATCCCACATTATATGATTCCTGCAGGTAAATGCTACTGAGATTTCTGTTGATTTCACATCAGGACGAATAGTCCCAAGCTTGCACTCTTGCGATTCTACAGCAAGTCATTTTCTCTTTCCCAGGGAAACCTTTACTATACCATTCCCCACAATTCTTTCCTCATGGTAATCATAGAATCGTCAAGCAACATTTCTAAAGCGGATACATTGGAGGCGTTGAAGAAAAAGCAATAAGATGGATGAAGATCTGAAAACCATCGATTTAAGGCAGTTCATGGCAGAATAACTTCCTGATAAATTGGATCTGAAAGTGGGAGCACAATGCAGGTGCTCCAATGGTAGCATCTGTATGACAGCATCACTAGCAGCCAGCCTCCGATACAAATTAATATCACAAGGAGGTAGGCCGTTTTGGGGTAATACAAAACCAATTTTGGGCCCCTCACTTATATCAAACTTGATCTGAAACCCATTGAATGGATCTCAGGAGCATCTGTGACTGTAGACGCCAAACCATTTTCATTACAGATTCAGAGAGAAGTCGACAAGCCACACGCAACCAATCTTAAGAAATGCAATTTACCCTCATCCTTTCCTTTGAAAACACAACTGCAACACTCCAGAAAGAAACCATCATCCGTACAAGTTTGAAACAGTGACTTACTTAAATATAATGCACTTCGAAGGACCACACCAGTGAACAACAAAAAATGAGAGTGATCATGTTTACAGGCATACATGTACTCAGGAACAAGGAGTCGTTTACGTATTTTTTTCGCAGACAAATTTTTGATAATAATAAAGTTTCACTGCAATGCATTAAGACAATGCCTCCATGTAAGAAAG
>CM018895.1:19211479-19216479 GCA_009663005.1 Actinidia chinensis | reverse complement strand
GCACCCCAATGGTATCTTCCACACTTCTGGCACACCTGCACTTGCCATTTGGGTTTATTTCTAAGATTTCTAGACTTCAATTCGGGGTTCTGCTTTTGTACCACTTGTTCCTTCAGACTCAAAATTCTATCTCCTCTCACTATCAAAGTATTGCTTCTTCTCAGTCTCATCTGTTCCACAATAATTGTCATGTCTAGCCATCGGCGTAGGTCGGCATACCAATGGCTTAATAGCCCTCCTAATCTCATGCCTCAACCTATCCTCAAATCTTCGGGCCCTCATTTCATCTGTTGCCACCAAATGTGGCGCATACTCATCCTAAATTTGGTGAACGACCCCATCATAGTCTGCCCCAATTGTGTTTAACTGCTCAAATTCTAAGCACTTAGCATTCTATACTACTCTTGGCACAAACTTCTCTCTAAATATCAATTAAACCTAGCCCAATTCTTTCTTGGCTCCCTAACTCCTTGAGATTTCACCACCTACTAGTTTCCCCCGCCAATAGGTATAAACCAATCTCTACTTTCTACTACTTTTCCACATCTTAGTAGTCTAAAGGTTTTCTCCATTGCCAGTAACTAATCGTTTGCCTTGACTAGATCCATCTACCCTTGAAGTTGGCGATTTTGTTATTAATTTACATGTGTCTAAACCAGTGTTTTATCACTGAATCATATGTGAGGATGATTGTTTGATTATTTCCTTGTGGCATTGTGTAGAAAATATCACCACATCAAGTGAGAGGTCGTGTGAGGTCACTCACGGGAGCGCGTGGGGCTCGTGTAGAATGCGGGCTCATGGGAACCGTGGAAAAGAGGATGATGACAATCACCAAGAGTCAGTGATGGGAGGAGAAGCCAATGCTCCCGGTGGAAATGTTTGGGTTGTTGGAGGTGTTACAACCTACGGTGATTAGTGGGGCGAAATTTATGCAAGGAGTGTTCACCGCCATTGAACAAGTGGTGAGGAAAAATGGTGCAGGAAATGCTAGGAGGCTAGAGCAACGGATACGTAGGGGCAGATATAGAGGAAGTTTTGAATGAGACTAGGAGGATTACAAATCCGAAATCTCAACATGAGGGTATGAGCATTCGATCTGAGGGACGCTTTTCGAAGAAACTGAAAAGTTCTACGTCATAACAGCAGTACTCTACTAGGTTTTCACCTACCATTTTGGTAGTGTCATTTGACTAGACATCTTGGGGAAGGCCGATTTATTTTGTTGTCCCAACAGGGGATCATGTTGTCGCTGCCATGAAGGGTCAGTAGAGGCAATCGCAACAAGGGCCAATCTCGCGGGCAGGCACAGGATCAGTCATAAGTTAGGGGACCACCTACTTGTTTTTCAGTATGGTCAAGTTGGTCATATCATGAGACAATGCAGCAAAGGAGGAACAATCATGGGAGGGTTTACGCTATGATATCAGCAGCGGGACCGCGGGATAATGGGATAACAGGAGCAATAATTTGATGCCTCTGTTGTGCGAGATACTTCCCTTACATTTAAATTCGTAAGACTCGTGGATTGGTAGAGAATATCTTAAATTGTAAATTTATTCGGGATGAGTGAATGTTATATGTGAGTTATGAGATCATATGGGAGATTAATACTTTGGTCCGGAATATCGATAAGGAGATATCGACGGTATAGTAGATATGGGAACATGTAAAAACTTATTGTTTTAATTAGTATTGCAGTCATTGAGATAAGTAATGGTTGGAGTTATTGAAATGTAAAAATTTTTTTGCTCATGTGACATAATATGGTAAGTTGGTTGCTGATAATATTCTAGAGTTATAGTGATGAGAGACAAATAACTTAGTTCGAAATAATTGGAAGTTTGAGGGAACAAAGTTAAATATATGTGTTGGACTAATACCGGAATGTTGGAAGAGTGATTATTTAAATATTGAGCAAGGTAAGGGTAAATTGGTGATAATTAGAAATTGTGATGTAAAATGCAGATCTCTATAAAAAATTTGGTTGTCGATTATCGTTAGTAAAATAATGATGAAAATATTTGTTTATCGTACGTTACTACGATTGTTGGGATTACATTGTTATTGTTTTAAATTAAAATGGTGGTAACTCTAGCCATGATGTTGCGTGATATAGTCACCGTAATAGTTTGAGTTGTCGTAACCAATTCTTAGATGATTACAGACAGTGAATATGGAAATATAGTGTCTGACGTGGAGATTTTACTTCCATGTTGGCGATTACGATTACTTGGAATCGGGATAGAGTTCGCTAGTTATTTTTCTTTTTAAAGCATGGGTTGTTTAACAACATTTTATGGTTTTGCACACTTTTAGTTATAATTGAGGTGACTAAGCTATTTTGGTTGGTTTAAGATGGTCATGTATATTGATGTGAGATTGGAGGGGAAATGATATGTATGAGTGGTGTAGGCAAAAACAATTTTGGGTAGTGGCAGTTTGGGATCGTTTTGTGTATAAAAATTTAAATGGAGTATATCACAATGGATTTTGTTATAAGTTTGCCTAGGTCTTTGAGAAGGGCATGATGTTGTTTGGGGTGTGTGATCGTTTGAATAAATTCGCACATTTTCTTCATATCTGTTTGTCAAAAATTCGAAGAGGATCCTGGTATCATTTTACGTTTGGACATTGTCGACTTCACGAGGTTCTGGTTATCGATAGTTTCTAATAGAGATCTGCATTTTATATCGCTATTTGGGAAGGGGATGCAATCCGCTCTTGGATCAAATTTGAGGCTTAGCACGGTATTTTATCCTCAAACTAATGGACAGTCTGAACGTACTATTCAGATTCTAGAGGACATGCTTCGGGTATGTGTACGTGATTTTTGGGGATCATATGAGGATCATGTGTACTTAGTAGAGTTCATGTCTAACGATAGTTATCAGGCGAACATTGGGATGAAACCTTTTGAAACATTATGCGGTAGACCATGTAGGTCATCGGCATGTTGGACCGACATTTGAGAGGCTATGTGAAAGCTCGAGTTGGAGGTTCGCGCAAGGTGTCTAGATCTGTTTAGCGCATCTGGTACATTTATTTAATTTCGAGGAATTAAATTTTCTTTAAGTGGTGGAGAGGTTTTAGGTCCAATTCTTTTTAAAAAAATATGATAATATGATGCACGTGTGAGGTCATCACGCCACATGTACATATATATATGTGTGTGTGTGTGGGTGTATATATATAATATATAATAGATATATATATATATATATATATATAATAGTATATCTTTATGGAGTTAGAATAATTGGACTCATTTAAATTTATTGGGGCGGAACTGTAGATTTAAGTGGATTTGTGAATTGGGTTTGAAAGGAGATATGTTAGAAAATGGGCCAAATGGATTGGACACAAGATTAGTTGTGATTTTTGGGTTTATTACTTTATTCAAACAAAGCCCAAGGCCCAATAGACATTTTATGTCTTTTTTCACTTTTGCCTAATACAATTAAAGAATTAAGCATTTATTTTATTTCCTTTCCTCTGCTTTCTCCTCTCTCTCTCTATTTTTGGACCAAGATGGGTTTAACTCATTTGAGCTTAAGTCCAAAATGGGTTAAAGTGTGGTTTGAGTGGTAATCCTTTGAAGAGAAATCATGTACTCGATGGATGTTCGTTTTGAGCCAAGATTTGGGATTAGAGAATTTCGACATTCTAGGCATCATCATTATTGTGGAGTCTTTCATTGCTTGGAATTGAGGTAAAGGGTGTTTACTTGTTGGGGGTTTTCATTGGGTTTGTTATTAATAGCTTATATAAAATCTATTGGGACATTATTTTGAGTATTAAATTTGAAATGGAAAAACTTGATTTATAATGGAAGTTGTAAAGGGGGTTTCTTTGTGGGTTTTAATCTTGGTATTGTTGTTGATAGTTTAAATATGTAGCCTATTGAGGCACAAATTCAAATTTTGATGTTGAACTCTAAAAGGAAAAAGTTTAGGTCAAAGGAAAAGTTCAAAATTTGTAGATCTGAAATTTTGATGCACAGATTAAAACCTGAAACTAGACAATAACGTATGTCGACCTATCGTAACTTAGTTTGTCCCAAATAGTTTTTGGTCCAACTTAGTCGTCAATTTTAGGTCGACCTAACTTCAATTTAGGTCGTCACTCCTCTTTCTGAATCAAACTTAGGACTTTAGCTTCCTGAAACATAGGTCGACCTAAACTTCACCTTTAGGTTGTCAACTCTGGTCGACCTAATCTAATGACATTTGCTGGCTGTTCGGACATTTTTCGGGTTTTTTTTCACACAACAAGAAAAAATCGTTAATCATATCAAAATTAAATTTTAAGACTTGTTTGAAACTTTTCTAAGTTTCATGAGCAAATTATTGTATACCAATGCATTGCATGATTTCAATAATGATTATTATTGACGGTTGATGATATTATGTATTTATCATGTGATTTACATAAAATTTTTAGCAAATGTAATCATGAAATATCAGTTGAGCTTGGAATTTGAAAAATGGTTTTTGGAATAATACACTAGGTAAATGTCATACTTGGTATATTGTTGTAACCCAGAGTCAAGATGGTTTAGACTAAATCTACGGTGAAAGACCCGTAAAAAAATCGCACAGGGATGCAGATGCTATCGGGTGTGTATAGGGAAATGTCACCCTTTCGGTGCGAAAGTCCGAGAATAACACTCGAATATTGTCTCATATTCTTATTGCATAATGAGTTGGTTAGATTTAGTCTAGGTTATCATTTCTAAGTTAATGGGAAATTATGTCTTTTTTGAGATAAGCCCAAAAATTTATGAAAACATAAATTTGAGATCATTGTAATGCTTATTGTGAAGATCCGAAAAATTAAAAATTTATTGGATATTTGGAAATTATGGAGTGAAATCAAAAAGTAAATATTTTAATATGATGAAAAACAATTTTGTTCATCATGTTTTCTTGTATAGGCGTTAGCTATGTATCATAGTTTGGCTTGATAATCAAGTCATTGTTAACTGTTTTTTAAGGTAA
>CM018895.1:19203979-19208979 GCA_009663005.1 Actinidia chinensis | reverse complement strand
ACACTTTACCGAGAAGAGAGAGAAGAGAGACACAAAGAGAGGAGGTCACCGATGTGCATCGCAGTAACTCCTGGTGAATTTTCAACGACATCTCTACCTCATCTTCCTCTTCAACTGAGGTATGTGTGTGGTTGGTAACTCCATATGTTTCATTTGTTGTTTTGGTTGGAAGGTGTGGTATGCTCCTATGCTCACATTCTCTCTGATTATGTCCTAATCCGTGATGTTTTGTAATGATTCCTTACATTTGTGTTGGTTTGGCTATAGATTTAGCCAAAAATTAGATTGGCCTAATTTTTTGGTTGCCCTAATTATGATGGTGCCCTAAAATTGCACTGAGCTCATTTTCTGTGATATATATAAGCCCACAAATGCATTATGTAATTGTGGTTTGGATGCTTGGATGTGATTCCTACTTTTTGTAATTGTCCTAATGATTTTTAAAAAACTTTTTGTAATTATGATATGATTAGGGCAAATGACGATTTAGAATTATAAACTTCTATTATGTAACTTCATTATAACTTCGATGTTGGGCAATGATGTAAAATTATAAGTTTGGTTGGGCAATGATGATGCAATTACTATTTTTATTTGATTGAAGCAAATCTGAAATATGTTGATTTAAATAGGATAATGATGATGGCAAATAATTGAATTTATTGGTATTTGTATTGGCACTATGAAGGCCAGCTAATGGTAACTTGTGTTACCTACAGGTACTAATGTGAACATGTGCAAGTATTTATCTAAGCCCAACATGTGCATTTAGGCAGGAAAGTCCACATGGGTAATAAGACAACAACATTGGAGGTGGGAGAGGGCAAGACAAATGAGGTAGGAGAGGGTAAGGCAATATCATTTGGACGAGGCATTAGGCCAACTGGTTTCACCCATTGGAGCACCTTCATCTCAACCTTAGTCCTAATATTGGATTGCAAAAGTTGAAGACTCAATCTCTTTTTGCGTTTTGTTTATATTAAGACTGGTCACTGGATGTCCATTCAATGTGCACAAATGTTGTCCATTCAATGTGCACAAATGTTGTTGGTATGCTTTTGGTTTAGTTTAAGTTAAAAAAAATATTTTTTGGTTAGGTGGAACCAGAGCCGGCACTGGACTGAAGCCAATTCAACTCAGGTTTTAGACCCTCCTCAAAAACCCAATTTTTAGGGCCCAAACAAAAAAAATTTGCAGATTATCACTACCGGTAGTGATTTTTTAGACTACCGGTAGTACAGAAAAAAATTACTTGCAGATTTAGGGGCCACGTTTCTAAATTTCGATTGAGACCCTTAAAATCTCAAGGCCGACCCTGGTGGAACAATTAGTATGCCTTTCTTTTTAATTTTTGGATGTAATGGTGGGACATGTGATGCATTTTGGTGGAATATAATGGTTGAAGATTTTGATCCTTTTATTTATTCTGCTCCAAATCAAAAAAAATTATTCTGCCCATTTTTTTTTGTTTTAATGGTATGTCTTTTTGTCAAAAGCATGTTTGCTCATGTTTATGGTTGTGCTTTTTTTCTGAAAATTTTCCTCCACAAGATAATTGACGGAAATAGCCCCCAATGCTCACATTTCTGGAAGTTTGTTTATTTGTTTGATGCCTCTCTTGTCCTTTATATTCTATTTCACATCCATGCCATACAACCCAACCACATGGACACAAATTTATTGTTAATACAAGTACTAAATAATAATAACTATAATCAAATTATTAATATTCATACAATAATAATATGAAAAATTCAAGTAAAGTAATATTTAAATTGTGTTCTCGAAAAGTCAATATTTTACCTATATATTACTGCATAATTAATTTTGGATAATTTAACCCCCCAAAAAATCGAATTATATATTTTCAAATTATATATTAATATTTAAAGTGAAAAATTTTATTTTAATCATCTAAATATTAATCAATATATATTTATCTAATTAAATAAAATTACATTTATATTAACAACTAATTAATGAGTGGTGGGTAATTTTTCTTTGACATCTTATCCCCCTACACAAGAAACAAAAAAAAAAAATCAACCACTTCCAAATCCCCCTTCTCCAAAACACATCCAAACACCAACTTACAAATTCACCATTCTTAAAGGTGGGGCCCCTTATATAATCCCCCTTCATTTCAATCACTTTCCCTTCCAATCCACTCATAATCATTAGGCACAATCCTATACCTAAGAATTTTGTTTAAGTTGCCTTTGCCACGTCAATAACTCGTTTAACAACCTTCATAATAGTAGGAAGCCCAAACCCTAAAACAAGTGAATAGATCGACATTGAAATAATAATGATTATTAATTGCTATAAAATAACCTTGTATTTTATCTTCATTACTTTTTCATAATAACGAGAAAATTTGAAAGACTCCCAATCGGTTTGTAGACCTACTCTACTGTCTTAGAAGAGCTACCACACAATTGTGTGACAAAGGTCAAAACTCTCCGGAAAGTAATGAAATTTAAATGAAATTTTTAGAGAGTGTTGATTCGGAACATTGTCTTTGCTAAAACTGTGTAGCTTGTTTTTGTTGATTTTTATCTCGTAGGCTAAACCGTTTAGTTTTTCTTATGAAATTTTTTGGGGACTTGAATAACACAGCACACAGAATTATATTCTAAAATTCTTTCAGACATTTCTGAACCTTTGGTCCCTCCGTTCGCTACTCAACGGTTGTCATGTTTTGGGTGTTGGGAGGTTGTATAAAATGAATGTTCTCGGTATTTATCTCAAAAGAAAAGCACTTCATTTTACCACATGGAAGAATTTGGTAAAATCTATAGCATACACCATGTATAATCTAAAAGTATTACAATCAGTTACAATGATTATTACGGGCTGTGTAACATTTTATTACATCGATTGTCATAAAGGTTACATTTTATAGTAAAGAAAATTGTAATTATTTTTATTACAATCATTTGTAGTAAATAGTACGGATCTGATTATAATAATATTATACGTGAATGGCTTCTATATACTAATTTTAGTATATGTACATATCCTCCAGTACTCAAAGCATATCCCTTCTTTGTGTCTAAGATAGTATGAGTCGCCAAGGGTAGAATCTTTTTTTACACTTTATCTTCCTGAAATATATTAATTTTTTTTTACACTTTGTCCCCAAACTAAATCCTAGTTCCTCCACTTATGAACTTGAGAAACGATGAAGTTATAAGAGGAAGCAAATTGAGGGGTTGGGTATGTTTTGAATTTAATGTTATAATTGCTTATTTAAAAATATAAATTCAAAAGATTCAAAATAAAACTTTTAAAAATCAGCATTTTTTCAGTTTTTTATAGATTTTTTTGCCCCATAAGCAAAAGCAGTAAACCAACACTCTGACATACTGTAAGACGGAAAAAAATAGAAGTTGTTGATATAAGTTCTGCTAAACACTCTGACACAACTTTCAATATAAAAAAAGGCAAACATTGCTGCTTATAAAATACTCTGACATAACTTTTATGACGAAAAAAGCAAAAAATAATTATTTATAAATTTTTGTCAAACAGTCACGATAGAATTGGAGATGAATATTTCATCCTACTCAAGGTCTCTAATTGAGCTTATGGGATCTATACCTAAACATTTAATAAAACCATACCGAAAACATTCTGAATCAATCGTAACTATCTAAAGTTCACGAGGAAGGTAATATCCAACAAATGTTATCGAATCATTTAAGATACCGCTAATTTTTAAAGGTTTGACCTGATGTTCCCACGCGCGATCGTTCTCGTTGAGGGTAAGGTCGTTTCAGGCCACCTCCGAACCCTTTTTGTCAAGTAGAAAAAAACTAATGTTCAAAGAAAAGACTTGAGTTGTAACGAAAAGAAGGATCGGTAATATGCAACCCACGAATTGAAATTGGGGATTAGAAGACTTGGGATTGATGGTTGAGTTAGGCTTAAGTGATTCATATTAACTATTTAATTTTTTGATTTCTTGTTTAATTTTTATTTTTTGATTTTTCTGTTTATTTTTATTTTTTGAAATAAACGTAAACAAAAATTTATTTGTATTGCTATTTATAATTATAATCAAAATAAAATTACTACTATTTTTAAAAATAGTAAAAGCAACAAAATGTGTTTTTTGTTTATTTACAAAATCACCCCCTCACCTCCGCCTCCCCTCCTCCCCACCCCCACCGCCAACTCCACCACCACCCCCATATTTTTAAAATGTACACAAACCTTTTTTAGTTTCAAAAAAATGAATACAAAATCTTTTTTTTCTGTTTTTAATAAAAAAATAATCAAAATTAAACGAACATAAAATAAACACAAAAAACAAAAAATGAAAACATTATCAAACATACTTATAGGGTTAGAATGCTTACCATGTGCATGAATATATGTAATTGATTGGGCCGTTAGATACTTGGATGTCTATATGCTTTGACAAGTCTGTTTGAATAGTCAAAGAATGTAAAAATAGACCATCCATCCATAGGAATTATCTATAGAGGTAACTCAAGTAATACTGGTTCAATTCTCACCCCGCTTCCCGGGCATAAGGCGGCAGTCGCGTCGGGCGGACGTCAAGTACACGAGCTAACTCTCGGAGGTATCTGTTCGATTCCTGGGGCTGCGTGTACATCCTGCTTTACTCCTAAGGTGTGAAGGGCTACTGCTCATTGCACATAAATAATCTGGGCAGGTCGCAAAATCCTGCCTAGGATATTATGTGTCTAATAAAAAAAAAGAGTAGGCGCTTCGATTCCCCCAATTAATGAAAGTTTTTATAATTTGTATTTTCTTGCCTTTTTTTTCATTCTAATCAAATACATAAGACAAAAAAAAAACACATAATTTCCTTTCTTCTGCTTTCTACTATTTTCACTATTACAATTTTTTACTTCCTAATCAAACGGACCTATAGAGATTGTCCATATTCCAAATGGAGTGAAAGCGGGTGATTACAACTTTTTCAAATCAGACCTAGTTCTTGAATGACCAGATTCGGTATCCTAAGT
>CM018895.1:19188979-19191479 GCA_009663005.1 Actinidia chinensis | reverse complement strand
AGAGACACTTAGGAAATACCATATGTGGGCACGGAGTTAATATATCTAATTTTCTCAATCCGGGTTGATAAACAAATTGCCCCTTTTGACTAAAAAAATTTGAATTGTAATTAGAACCAAAATTCAGACTGCTCTCATTCAGGAAACAGCGAAACTTTGTGACAATATGCAATGCAGTCTTTAGGAAAGCAAAAAGGATGGAAAGGTGTGGAAAGTAAAAAGAAGTTGCAAAAAAAGAGGTAAGAGACAACAAATGGGGTATTTACCTTTTGTAAAACACATGGCAACCTCAGGGTTGTTCCTTATGCAAAGTCAAAAATACAATCGAATGCTGCTTAGCCTGAAGATGCTGAAAACTTGTTCAGACTAAAATAATGCTGGTCAGTGGCAGAAACTTAGCCTTGCCCCAAAGGTTTTTAAACAAGGACTTATTTCAATGAGCCCAATGAAATATTGTATAATACAATTATCCAAGCCTTGTGCTGCCCAAATCTTTGCTGTGCTTATAGATGAAAAATTCAATTACTTAAGTTATGTATATAAACAAAACACATGCCAATCTAGGCGGCCGTGTTTAGATAACAGATTTTAATTTAATGGGATAGCGCATAGCCATCACAATCCTAAGGGCAGATTAGAGAATTAATAGTCCCCCTTGGAATGGGAATATAGATTTCGGAATACAACATAGCAACACGGGATTAATAATACCTACAATGTTTGACGGGATTTAATTAACAATACCAAAGGAATCTACTAATCCTAGCTACGTTTGCAAACTAATTTGAGGTAGGAAGTGGACTATAGTCATGTGGAGCCCACAATTAAACCATGTTCTAGTGCAAAAACTAAACTCTTAACATAAGAGTCCATTGGGGACGTTAATCCCTCAAAAAGTGGAGGATGAGGTATACCGTGGTGGGTTGGGATTGTATTCTATCCAAATCCCATGTAGAACTATTAATATTGCACTGAGACCAGGGTATTTATGTGAGTTCCACAGGACCTAATAGTCCAATCCCACTCTCAAAATTGCCTATCAAACGTATCAGACTAGAAAATAAAAGTCCATTGGAAATGTTAAACCCTAAAAAAAAAGGATTAGGACATCTCATGCCGGTTTGGTATTACTAATCCAATCTCAGGAACTACTAATAAATGGAAGCCCATGGAATTGATCGCTAACCCATTAATTTTAGCCACTAGAAACGTTTTAATTAAAGTGGCCCCACATGACTAATAGTTCCATTCCCCCGCTCAAAAATAGTTATCCAAATTACGCATAAAAAGGTTAGTCTGCCTCAATTATTCAACAAATGAGCCCTTCTACTGAGTTCTAAATATTCAAATTGAAAATCCTAAACATCAATTGGAAATTGTTGTGTTGTGATCATCAAATCTAGAACAACTATCTTTCTTAATTCAGAGAATAAAATTGAATTACCTTTCACGTAGTTATGCAAAACAATAAATAGAACATTGGACATTTATTCAATGGAAAATACATAATCCAAATTCAAGTGCACTTTCGTCCGAGTAAACCAGGACTAAAATAATGAATTGTCATGGATTAAAAAAATGAACTCTCTTCGAACTGAATCCCACGACTCGGTTTGTTTTGTGTTTTTCCCTAAATTTTCATAGCAACCAAACCCAAAGAAGAGAGAAGAGGAGAGAGAGAGGAGAGAAGAGAGAGAGAGAGGATTAGTTAGTACAATCAATTGAGAGTTTAGCTCCGAAATGTATCGCTCCAATCTGGAGACCTAGTGACCAAGAACTGACAGGGCAACGATCTTTGTTTCCGTTCTGTGCACGTTAGGGGAACTTGGAAAAGGGTTAGTGGAAGATAATAGTTAATTACACTTTACCCCTTAAAGTATAGAGTTACCCACTTGGTTCATCCAACTTCAAAAATATTTTCCACTTACACCCCTTACCTATTTAGTTGTTTCAATCAGACCAAACACTAATTTTCATCCATTTTTTACGGAATAGTCACGAGACAATGTTTTAAAAACCGGGGGCAACCGGGTGAACGGAAAAGGCACCCGGGTATGGCGTCCCCGGTTCAACCGTCGGGGTCAACCGTTATCGAACCGTGACGTCATAAATTATTATAATAGATGAAAATAAAAAATAAATTTGGGAGTAATTGCAATCATTTTAACATTATGTATCAAGTGAGATATACTTATAAAATTGTGCGGGTTCTAAAGATGTGATTAAACACAAAAAGTCAAAATATGTTCAAGTCAAACGGTTTCAATCGGTTTCAACGACCGGTTCAATGACCGGTTCAACGGTCACCGACCTGGTTGACCAGGTTTGACCGGGTGGTTTTGACAACAATGGGTTTTAGTGCGGTAACCGACCGTTTTCTCCGGACGCCACCATCTATCCCGCGTTCTTACCTGTGTTTTTTATCACCATTCCTCGCTGCCTTAATTATTTTCCCCTGTTTTCCCCCCCCTTTGCCACCCCCCCCTCCCCGGTCGACCGT
>CM018895.1:19178979-19183979 GCA_009663005.1 Actinidia chinensis | reverse complement strand
GCCAAGGGATTATTTTGGTGATTCCTTTCATCATGTATAGAGTTACACGCTTATTTTTAAACAATCATCATTGGTGAGTTTTTAATTGTTCAAATTTATTATAGTTTAAGGGAGTGGCTTGTAAGTATGTTTAGTTTAAAAGGGTAAAATAACTTAAGAAAAGTCTAAAATTATAATTCTTCTTGCCCAAAAAATTTATTTTCAAATTAGATTTTACCGAGTATAAAATAATAGGTAAGGGATGGTTGTAAGTATTTAGTGTAAAGGGTTAAAGTACAATAGGATAGTATCAAGAGGGTAAGGTTTAAAATTGAAACAAATTGTACAATTATACGGATTTAAATTTATTGGTAAACAATTATTACAAATAGGACTGTTGTCTTAATTAAAATATATAATCTATTTTTTACTATTTTTGACTCAACAGCTGTCTCCAAGTTAGACCAAAAAACGTTCGAGAGTTTTAAGAGGGAAGGAACAACCAATAGAGACAGAGACACAGAGAGAGAAGAAACGCACCAATAGGAAGAGAGAGGAGGAACGCAGAGAGAGAGAACAAACGCACCAATAGGGAGAGACGCAGAGAGAGAGAGAGAAAAGAAACACACACGTAGAGAGAGAGAGAGAGGGGGGGAATGGCGACCCCGCCGAAGCCATGGAAAGCGAGTATGAAGACTCGGCGAGGTCCTGCTGGAAGAGTGTCAAACCCACTCAATTCGATGCTAATGAAATCCCAAACCCTTTCTTATTTTCAATCAATGCTTGATCTAGGTTGAGGCATTAATACGTCTGTGTTTATTTTGTTGTCAATTATCTTGCAATGTTCGTGAATATAACTTGCCCACCACATAAAACTAGGAAATCTATTGTGAGGCTCTCTTTCAATTTTCTCTTGCTTTCGGCTGTATATCTGATTTGCATTCTGTTCTTTATTTGTAGTGAAAAGCTATTGCAATCTTCTTCACAATCTTCTGTGGGTTTTGTTGACACAATCTTCTGTGGGTTTGTTCTTTCTGTTTAGGGAACAAGTTATGCAATTTTCTTCCACTTCTTTCTTGATAAGGCGCAATTTCTGAGGGTTTTCGTCTTTATTGTTTAGGGAACAAGTATGTGATTTACCGTGTGGGTTTTGTTAGTTTTTCTTCCCCTTTCAAGTTTCTCTGCTAAAACGATAACTTTGCTTCCTTCAAATTGTTCACGTGCATTACCTTATTTCTTGTTTATTGAAACAGGTTATATGATCTGAATATTCTGTATGGGTTTTGTTGGTTTCTTCACTTTTTCTCTGAATAGAAGAGGAAAAACTGTCTACTCTGGTCCTTTGAGCAATGGACAGTATGTTTGGGTCTTACTTGTTTTATTTGAGGATTATTTACATCGCATATTCTCAATTGCGGTCTCCAGGGGTCAATTAATTATGCCCAATTATAATTTCGGTTGTTATTCTTGTTTGGTGAACTATTAGCCAATCTTTCAGCAGTTTCCTCTCGTTCATAGAGGAAAATTCCACTTTCTTTCAATGGTTCGCATGCATTTATATTTGTTTGTTCTTTCTTGTTTGATTGAATGAACATCAATGTGGTGTTCTTTGGCTTCTTTCCAAGTGTCTCGGTGAATGTAAAAATTGTTTTATTTCGGAATTTTGATGGTTATGGTTATATTCTGTGCCACTCTGTGCTTCTTTCAATTGTTCATTGTGGATTTGTCTCTGCGTTCTTCTTGTTTGTGAAACAATCGTCCTACAAGAAAAAAGTTAGATCTTACCGGCATTATAAACCAATGCGCGGAAGCTATCGCCCCTTGCTGGGTTCCACTATCACAACACCTTTAGAGCCGTATCAGAGAAGATCAGAGGACGTGCCATTGACATGCGTTGATCGCAGTCAGGTGTTATCAAGCTATGCCGGTCGATGTAGAGGGATGGATTAATAATATGCATCAGTGGTTCTTTAGCTAATGTTTGGGTGTGCTAATATTAGAGCTGATTAGATGAACTTTGAAACCCAAAGAGGGATACCTATAAACAAGCAGCAGCTATAATACATCTTAATAGATAGTTCTACTATGCAAATAGCTTTTGTGTTCATGACGGAAGGGCACATTGTAGATCATGTCTCAAATTTGTATAGTCTGGCAGGGTTAAAATAAATTCACATTCCGTCCAATACGATGATGCATTTGTAGGACTTAATAGGTTAAACATGCCTTCCATTGGGTACATATCTATATATATGGATGAAATGACATGAACTGAATGGATGTTAGTTTATCGCTGTCATGGACTTGAAGTAAATTATCCGAAGAAAATGATATCCAGATTTGAGATATATAGGAAGGCAGGCGTACCACATTTTTCATGAAGAGGCTGCATTGGAGATTATAAGTCCCTTAAACTTATATTACATGGATTGGGCACATGTATCAAGTTGGGTGTGATGTTTAGTGGCCGTCAACCTCCAACGGGAACGATTCGGGACTGATAAAATGGTCATATTTTACAATTTCCATATATTTTTGTGATTCAGGTCACACTTTTTAAGACTCTGTAAACAAACTCAACTTCTGGTTCTATAATATTGGTTGCACTAGAACAACTGGGCTTCTGAAATTGTCTCCTTGGGTTCAAAGGCATGTGACCACCTTTTACAAGGTGAGTCATTTTCTTGGTTCTCCATTTGTGGAATTCTTTTCTGCAAATATTAGTGATCGTGATAGTAGAGAAATGTCATGAATTTACTGTCAAGCGTATATTCCACTGGGTAGGAGTAATATTATAGCATGCACTCTATCAAAAATTCAAAGCACATGTGTCTTATTCCCCAATCATGTTTTTGTTAACAGGAGAGTTCGAAGGGCTATTATGGGAAACAAATTGGCTTCTGCGCTGTTGGGTTACAATGTTGTTTACTTAGGTTTAGATGATGGGTGGATGCTTATCTTTTTTTGATAATTATGTAGTGCTTGTGTGTGGATTCACACACTCAACCCCGTTGTGTACCCCAAACGGCCGCCGCACACTGACCCAAAATGTTGATAAACTTGACGCGCACACAGTGTACCAGGACAGCCGCATTCGTTATGACGCTATCGAGGAAAGCCTATGTCTGAGCAGAAGTGGCGCACCGGGATGGGGCTAAAAGCAGATGCATATTCCAAAGCAAGAAAGAAAAGGAGAAAAATTATGATGGCGGAAAGGGGGGACAAACGATATGACAGGGTAATAGGGCTCATATTATTGTGTTTTGTGTCCATTGCAGGTTTAGTGTTGTGTTGCGTGGAAGAAGAAGAAAACATGGAAGGATGAAAGCATCCAAACCGAATCATTCTTGCCATGGACGCTAGTATGTCCTAATCAAATGTTAGATAACTGAGAGAGTTACCCATTTGCCCATACGAATTGTCTTCTGAGGAAATCAACAGCATCACTAAGCTCTTCTTCTATCCAAATTTTGGTGATGTTCCCTGAGTGGGTGGGGGGTAGCTTCCCTCCAAATGGAGCAAGGGTTTCAAAATATAAAGCGAAATATGCTAGCAACAAGAATAACTACAAATTAACTGATAGATGTTTTTCTATAGCGAATATGACTAGCCTTAAGAGGTGCCTCGTCTATACTAATGTAGGAAAAAGCATTAAATTTTTGTATATTTATCTTCCTGAGGGCTATCGTAACTGACGGCCGAGACAATTACTGGGTTCTCTTTTGAGGTTTCGGACAACTAAACCTTCCATTTGTCCTTGATCATCACTGTAAGTAGGTAATATACAAAATACATATGTTGCCTTATTGCAGGTAGTGGCTATTTTAACTTATTACTAGGGTAGTTGTGAAACGGTTTCATTTTGTGTTTGTTTTTATTTTATTTTGTGTTTTATTTTTTGAAAACAGAAGAAACCTAAAATATTATTTGGTTCACCTTTTTAAACTATTTTTTTTTTTTTTGCAAAAAGGTTCGAGGGGGAGGTGGAGGAGGGGGCGACGGTGGTGGGTGGCTGGCGGAGATGGCCGGTGACGGGTGGTGGCGAAGGAGGTGGTGGTGGTGAAAAATTTTGAAACAACACAAAACAACTTTTCTTGTTCACTATTCACAACTAGTAGTACTAATTTTGCCTTATTTTCATTATAATAGCAACAACCAAACAAGGTTTTTGTTTCTACAGAAAAACAAAATAAAACAATTAACCAAAACTAGCCTTAGAATTGAGTCTGACGAAAAAAATTGCCTTTGTTGACTTCCTTGGTTTTGGACAGGTATGTTTAGGTTAATCATCAGATATTATTGGACGAAATTACTAAATGGGATGCCTTGGCAAAGCCCTTGTACATAATGATGTCCACCTACGAGAGTCAAATATAAAGTATTGTATAAAATTTGCTATATTTATCTTTGCAATATGGTGGTTGTGTTTGTTATTTTTTAACTACTTTAACTACATTACTTTTTAGTTGGATATTGCTTTGAGGATGTATTATTAGCCTATAGTAAATTGTGAAGAATGAGTAGTATAGAAACTCCCTAGTGGTTGGATGTAAGATTTAAACTTAAGAGCGTTGGAAACTATTATAAGGAATAACTCTTAATCGGAGTCATAATTTGGATCATGTGTTGTTTGAGAGATATATCGTATATTACCTCGGATAATTCTTTTCAGAAGTAGGAGTTATGATGATCGGTATGCTTTTAGAACATATTCATGATCGTGATCTGAAGTGTCATCGTAAAATCCCCATTTTGGAGGAGGGGTGTTCTTGCTACTTTTTAAAACCAGTTTATACTCTGTCTAATTTGTGTAAAGTTTGGAAATAAATATCGTAAGTATTTTTTTTTGCATATGTCATAATGTTTTCTTATCTGTTAGACTATCCTCTCCGTATTATTATTCTTTTCATTGAATATGGGGATGATATTCTATGATTCAGTTTCTATCAGATGAGAGATGTGTTTAGCCTGGTGTTCCTTGATAAGGTTAAAGACTACTTTCTTTGAGTTGATGAAACATG
>CM018895.1:19153979-19173979 GCA_009663005.1 Actinidia chinensis | reverse complement strand
GAATGCCCTCACGAGTCAACGGGCCATTAACTGGGTCCTCGTTTGTAGGTGTTGTATCTATAGTTTATTCGTATAGGTCTATCATCACGTAAGTACAGTTACAGACCTACAAAATCGTCACAGTCAACCTTATGTTGATATTGTGATTTACTTTTTATTAATATTAAGGTGTTCGCTTTTTTTTTTCATCTTATTTGATTTGGCAAGGATCACGCGATTGACTACCAAACTTGATTAATGGACCCGCCTAATAAGGATGCCCTCGGCCCGAACAGTAATACTCTTAATTATATCTTAACACTCGCAAATACTAAGGTGTGCATTAAATTTTTGTGTTATATTTGATCTTTTTTTAGGGCTCATGTGGCAAACTTGAGCATCGGAGTGGCCTCGGCCGAAACCACTTCCAAGACAATATCCTTTTTCTGTTCTTTTTAGGTTTCGGATAACTATTCATTTTCAATTCGTCCTTGTCATACATGTAGTAGGTAAATATACAAAAATAGATATGTTGCCTTTGTTACAGTAGTTGAGTACTTTTAACTATATTACTTAAGATTTGCATATGTGAAACGTTGCCTTTGTTGCCTTTCTTGTTTTTTTTAAACTGTTTTTAACTAAATTGTTTCGTATTTGCCTACGAGGACCCTATCTTTATTCATATGCGTGCTTTTCCATGAGAATGACTACCATCTACTTGGATTGGATGGACCCTGTAAAATCGTGGTCCTAATAAAGCCCTCTAATATAAGATCCACATCTCCAAGGTTAAGGTTGAAATGTACGTTATCATTTTTTATAGATATATTCTTGTAGGCTAATAATAACTTGAGTTCGAAGTGCTCTCCGACTAGTATGGGCATTACTGCATTCACTTTTGTAAGGTGTCAGCGGATTCATCAATGGTGGATCTAGTAGTTTATTTTTTCGTTTAGTTCTACGATCACATAATAGGTACGATTTACGAGACCTACAAAATACTACGATACCTTATATCATACTTTTGATTTTTCTTTATAATTTTTATATAAGTGTTTTGATTTCTGTATTTCTTGGTTTTGCGAGGATCAACACGATTGACTGCCGGCTTGATTAGATGAACCCCCCGTAATAGGATTCCTCGGCCCTAGTAAAACTCTCAACTTTAAATTTCAACACTTCCAAATACTATAATTAGTTGAACAATGCATTAATTTTTTGTATATTTATCTTCTTGAGGGTTATCGCTAACTTGAGCATCAGAGTGGCCTCGATGGCCACCGATGAGACATTTCCCGGGTTTTGTTTTTTAGGTTTCGGATAACTAGTCCTTCCATTTGTCCTAGATCATCACATGTACATGGTACATAGGTAAGTATACAAAACTACATTTGTTGTCTCTATTATAGTAGTAGTTGACTAATTTTAACTATATTATTTAGGATTTGTATATGAAGAAAACATCGCCATTGCCTTTGTTGAAATTTCTTGATTTTTGGACGCGGTAGGGTTGATTAACCATCGGATATGATTGGAGATTTACTAATTGGATGCCTTGACCCTACGTAAAGCCCCTATGTAAAGCCTAGTGTAAATTGATATATACACCTCAAGAGTTAAGTACCAATTCATTTTATATAAAATTTTCTATATTTATCTTTGCAAATTACTTCGTATTTGTATACGAGGAACACTGCCTCTAATCACTTTCTTACTTTTGCACATAAATGACTACCATCGGACTTGATTGAATAGACCATGTGAATCCTGACACTAAGTAAGGCTCTCTTATATAGAGATCCAAACCTTACGGTATGAAATTGTTCATTACATTTTTTCTCTCTCTCTCTTTATTCTTGTAGGCTATAATTAACTTGATTTCAGAGAGCGCCAGACTAGTGACGAGGCACTAAGCGGGTCCTCTTTTGTAGGCGCCAGAGTCATTATGAAAGATTTAGTAGTTTATTCATTTAGGTTCTATCATCACGTACTACGAGTAACTTATGTCATACTTTGGTAAATGCATTAGTTTCACAATTTTTGCATGTTGAAATGCTTATCCTAGGATAAAGGTACCGCTAATACTAAAATCCATTTTCATCTAAATGCAAGAAAATGGTTTTCCCGAGTTTCAAAACGATCTGGTTTTGCTTTGGATTAGATCTCGGTTGTTTTTCACAAAAAAAAAAAAAAAAAAAACAAAAACCTGCAATGGCCGAAGGAGATGATCATGTGAAGGAAATCCTTCCTTGAGCTGACTTACAAAAAATCTTCATGTTGTACACAATTTACAATGCCTTGCATGATTATGCCTCGTGGTAAAGCATTCCCTCCAATTGAGTTTTTCAAAGTGTTCATTATGCATAGACATCGGTATCATTTGCAGGTTTGTCGGTTTTCGTCCATTGGGTTGAACTGGATCCAATAGTAACATGATATACATGAATTTTGCATCTACACACATGCACATCATGCCTGCAAATACATACACAACTTGGGTGCTGAAATGACGTGTATAAAGTTAAGGGCACAATTAATATAAAGGTGACTTACTAGATAGTGAAAATCTCTATTATTTTCAATTGGATTCTGCATCTCATTCACACACTTATATACAGCTAGCAATCCAAATTTATATACACCCCACTGTTATCCTCCTAACCAATTACTTAACGGCAGCTGTATCGAACTAACTGATTCTGTTAACCACTAATTGTGTTACACATTTGTTATGCTAAGCAGTTCTGATCTACTGAGCTACGAATGCCCCTCCAAGTTATTAGGAATAATCCTCTGTCTGCTGAGACTGGATTCCCTAACATCTCCCCGCACCTAGTGGGGAGGGCTGTGGCCCCGTTAGCCTTGTCTTTAAGAAAATGAAAGGAGTACGTGGACAATCGTTTGGTGAATATATCAGCAACTTGCTCAGATGTAGGAATGTGTTAGAACAATTTTCTTAGCAGCCCCTTTCTCTTTGATAAAATGACAATCTACTTCAATGTGTTTAGACCTGGCATGGGAAACAAGATTTGAAGCAAGAGTTAAAGCAGAGAGAATGAACATTTTTATTATTTTCTTTATTCTCAATCTCATTCCATCAATGATATACAGCTACAATAGATGTTTTATTACACCACCTTGTTTTTACTCATAACCACTCACTTGAACTAAAACCGGTTATAACGAATCTACTGATTTGTTACTACCTAATTAATTTTACACAGTGGTTTGCTAGATAGTGGCTGATCTACTAAGCTACTATTCACCTCCAAGCTATTAGGATAATCCTCTGCTGCTGAAACTTGGATTCCCAAACGATACCTATCATGTCCACTTTGGCAAATCAAAACTCCTCGTGACCTACCTCTCTCTCATTCTTGCTTTCTTTAAGAATGCCATTCCTTCTAATCCAACTAACTGTCAAGATTTTTCGGTTCTATCTTTTCTTTCCTATCTTCTTCGACTTATGCAAGTATTTGAAGGCATGATTAGGAGTGATGCTTTGTCAGTAATAGTTACATCTGTCATTCAAATTTATTATGCTCACACTAAAAGTTTGTATTCATATCCCATAATTCCACATTTAATTTCTATATTTTTAATCTCAACTATGGTAATTTTCTTTGGGGTTTGTGTCATAGTTATCTATTGACTTTTAGTCTTATACTGTTCCAAAACTTATACGGAAAGAATTGAAGAAGAGATAAAAAAAAAAACATCTTAGATATTGTTTTTTAAAAATTTTGGCTTTTTTTGATTGTGGATTTCTGTATGTTTTAAGCCCTTTGCTATTTAGTGAGATGAAGGAATGTTTGGGACATCTTTGAAGATGATAATTGATAATTAATAAGGTGTTCTGTCATGAATCTAATGAACCATTCTGAACAACCTGGGAGTATCATCCATGTTCAATTATTTGAACTGTGTTTCTATTATTCGAATTCTTTGTGTATATGTACTTCTTAGTGATTTGATCGTTAACTTGTTGACCTTATACTAAAAGAGGATAATGTTTAGAGGATAGTTAGGGTCAGGCCAAGTACGCTGTACATGAATCATTTGCTTGTAAGATTTTGGCCATGTCCTCGAGGATGGAAGAAGTTTTGTAATACAACTTTGAAGCATGTTTAAACCTTTCACTAGCATTAACGCGGTGGTTTTTACTTTTTATACCTCACATTAAGCATTTGATGACCATTAATGAAATAAATTGTTATTGCTTCCATGTTTCAATCCTTTGTGGTGTGGTCGGTCGCCTTATCGATTCTTTATTGTTTTCTCTTTCTCTATGTACAGATAACTTTGAATACTAAGTTTATGATGTTTACCTTTGCCTGGTATGATTTCCTATAGGCATGTTTTTATAAATATTTCGTTCTTTAACTTTTGAGTACATGTAACTTTTGATGGTAGGTGAAAATGTTAAAGGCTTTCCAGCTTATAGGTTTTGATGTTAATGATGATGGTT
The DNA here is from genome assembly GCA_009663005.1 of Actinidia chinensis. Lineage (NCBI taxonomy): Eukaryota > Viridiplantae > Streptophyta > Magnoliopsida > Ericales > Actinidiaceae > Actinidia > Actinidia chinensis. The sequence continues at coordinate 19,169,532 of CM018895.1, read as the reverse complement.
CCCTGGATGGTAAGTATAAGAAGCTTTGTTGATATGTGCATCTTTTAAGATTTGTTTATTGGATGGACATTATACTAGTCTGCCAAAATAAATCTTAGTTTCTTATCACCTTCTATTTTATTATATTTTCTCAATATTACATCATGATATTCTCAGGATTGGGCTCTTAAATTTGAAGAATATACTCATTGGAAATGGAATGGGAATTTGAATAAGCTTTCTTAATGAATTGAGCTCTATAGCCTTTGGTAAATTGAAATACTATGCATAGAAATTATGAATTTTATAGATAAATTTGATAGGTGTATGTTTATGTGAGTTCCCTCTAGAGCTCAAAAGTCCAAATATTCAACGGAGACTTGACCAACATAAACGGCTTTGTTCTCTCCAGGCTTTGAATGACAAATTTTGGCAAGTAACTTGACCAAGGACTGAGATCGCTCCTTTTGAAGTACCACAACTGGTTTTACAGGTTTTCTCCCCTCTTCTTCTCTCGGCATAGTCCATATCTGATTTATTACTACTGCACTATTAATGATAATAAATATTAGTTAATGTCCTAGTTTTTGCTAGGATATTTTTTTGCTGGCTTGGTTAGTAAGAGTGCTTACTATTGTTATTTCAATAGGAAAACTCATGTAGAATTATGATTCTAAGTGAATTGCCTTTCGGAGAGGTTCATGAACTCAGAAACCCAAGGTGAGTTCGCATTCTGTGATGTGTATGTATTAATGTGTACTTTACGGCTTGCATCAATGTAATGGCACTGGGTGGCCAACTGTAATATTTTTACCTAGCTAGTGAGCAATTATCGTTATCAATGCCTACTTGTTTGGGAATCCAATAAACTTGCCTTTCTTTGGTGTCTAAAATGAAAATTTATGTAACGATTCCAATTTGACTGGGACACCAAACTACTTTATTTGTTATTTTATTTGGTGCAAGTATGCAAAGACACTTGTACTTGAACTCAGGGCTTCTTCATATCCTCATTCTTAGTGCAAAACAATCTTCTTGATCATTAGAGTCTGGACCTTCTTTCTCTTCATTATCACCTTGAATCTCCTCATTTGTGGGATTCTCTAAGGCGTGAACATCGTCTCTATGTCCTTGGTTCATATACTCACTTCCTCAATAGTAGTTCCCCTTATTTCGATTACCCAAAAAACTTTCCACAAATGGGAGGACACAATGAAACATTCAACCCCCCACTTTGGGATGGATTCGTACTCCGGACTATCGGAATAGGTGCACTTGAGAACAACCCTTGGCACCTCTCATTTGTTACTTTTCAACAACCAAGGGAAAAAAAAGCCCTATTACATGCTTCCGAAACCAACCCACCAAGATTGCCCTATTACATGCTTCCAACTAACACAAGATTGAAGTCTATACGTCTTGAATTGTAGGCTTTAATCCACTAATAGACCTTGCCACTATTTCTCTCTTTGCTTTCATTCAAATCCACTCTTCCAACAAGTTGATAAAAGGCTGCTGTATTTGTCTGTACTCCCATCTTGCTTGAGATTATGCAAATTCTTATAGAAAGTTTGGATATAGTAAAAGGCAAGAATTGGTCCTTGAGTTTCTTCTTCTTTTTCACCCAATCTCCAATTTTTCTTTTTCCTCTTCTTTGCCTACTAATTTGCATTTGCTCCCACCAAGGGGATGATGCTCTCCCTTTAAGGCAAATAGACACCAACGTTACCTTTTTATCTTCTGTAGCATTACCATAGTCAAACACTCGTTCATTTTACAGTGTTCAATCAAGGCTTCAAGAAACCTCAGGAAGTTCCACCTTCATATTGTTTTTTTTCATTTAGATTCAAATATTTCCGAAAATATTTATCGCAATTTCAAAGTACCAAAAGGATTGTGAAGGCGAGTCTGAGCGTCCTTAGACCTATCACTACGTTTTAAGGGAGGTGGTTGGTAAATGTAAAATGTTTGTACCATACCGTTAAGGTGAAATGTGCCTTCTCAAAATTCTAAAAATTCCAGATTTCTTCTTGGATTGCCATGTCCTTCCAATTGGTGGATAACATCAAATCCTTCCCCAACATTTGACACAAAACATCTATCTCTACCTTCTCTTCTTCCTCCTCTTTTTAGCCCATTCAACAAGCAAAACGCATGCCCTATCAACTCAGTCAAGTAGTCAACTCTTTGAACTCAGTCAAACCCAGTCAACCTCGTCAGCTTAGTTAACCTGGTCAAAAGTACTATAGTGAGCGCTATAGTAGCTCAGTGAGTTAACCAGATCTAGGCAAGAAATAGCAATTGCCAACGACAATCGAACCACAGAATCACATCTAACTCAAGCGCTAAAATAGATGTGCGCGATCGAATCGAGTAACAACTATGAGGATTTCGAATCCGCATCGAACATATTAGGCTCGATTAGACTAATTTAGGCTACAAAATCATTATTTTGTGACTTTCGAGGCTAAATCAAGTTTGATTCAGTCAATTATGATTCATTTTGGTGGGAAAAAAATAGAATCGATGTCAAATAAGGTTTGAAACACAAAATTAAAGTCGATTGGGGTTCGAAATAGCCTCCACAAGGTTTGAAGTGGTCGATTTGACCAGATCTGGAGAAAGCAACCCAATCTAGGGTTGATTGACTGAAATTGATGTTTGAATTCAAAATTCACACCCTTGTGAGTAAGATTCGAACGAAATTGAAGACTTTGGGAGGAAATTTGGAGGAAAACAAGCTCTAATGAATTTTTCGACAAGATTCCAGTAGCTTTTGCCAGTCTCTAGCGAGACCCGGAGACTTTTTTTGGTGAGGATTTACCGATTGGAAGACAAAATAATCAAAGTCCTAGGCTCTATACCCCATGATTCAATCAAAATTATAAAATACAGTTTTTATAGTGAAAATCCATCTGGACACCAGAGCCAATGTCTAGAAATTTATACAATAGAGGTTTTTTAACCTCTTATTATAGCCACTCGTACACTAGAGAGCTAGAAGACACTTAAGGCCCAACTAATACCTAAGTACAACTAAGACACTCAATATGAACCACAATCAAAATCTTACACATTGTTTTGTGTTCTCTAGTCCTGCTCGGAGCACTGACATACACTTGTGTTATCCATTGGATTGAAGTTATAGAATCATCTCACCAAGTTGTTCTGGTCATAATTTGAAGGTATCTCCTATCTCTTGTTATCTTCATATGATTTATCAAAGTTATGTGAATTCACATCTACTACAAATGTCATTCTCATTCTTGTGTTATTTATTTACCTTTTCTTCATCTTACAACCTTTTGCAGGGCCAATAGTTCTAGCCAGATATGAAATCCTCAGTGAGGACTGGATTATGAAAAAATCAGGTATCTTTTAACGGTGTTCCAATGGATTGTTTTCTTATACTAATTGAAAATTCCAAATTTCTTATTTTTTGTTTGTATGTAGTGACTTACTTTGTCTAGATGTTATGTTTATTTTTGTTAGACTGACATCTAAGGTCACTATACCTCCTAATTTGAAATATCATGCTACTCCATAAATCTTGTAATGTGTAACTTTTTGCTTTTAATACTTGTGTGAACTGGTATATTGGAAGATTACCAAGTCATTTGCACCCCTTCTGTGTTATATGATTGTAGTTCAAGTCAAGTCCACCACTTATTGTTTCACTCAACTTACTTGAGCTCATGTACCGTTCAATTGGTTTTGAGGAGCACATGACTAGAAGATCAAATCTTGCATACATGTAATTCAACAAAATATGAGATTCTAACTTCTCTTGGTCCAACAAGTATCTCCATCCTTTACTTGATTACTCTGATGGTTTTTAGCTATGATTGTAATCCAATTGATAACCAACAATGCTAATGAGTCTAGCTTCTTTGAGATGATTTTTAGACTGACAGTCGTGGTTATACAATTGTCTGTATTTTCTTATTGCATTTGCTTGAAGGAAGGTATTTGAACTCCTTACTTTTTTCAGGTGTGTTTTCTCAGTACCTGTTAGACTAATTGATGGTATCCTATATTCATAACTACCTCAGTACACAAATTATTTTCTAATGTTAGTGCAATCGATCCGTGATCACTATCCCAAACTTGTCTATAGTGTGGGTTCTGTTACTTGCTTTAGATCTGGCATACGCCTAGTATTAATTGAAAAATTGGTCAACTAGATGCATTTGATGATTCAGTGATAAAATTGGGGAATGATGTTGCCCATGTGGAAGTGTATCAATAACTTACAGTTTTAGCTTAGACCAACTTACCCATCATATTATTTTTATCAGTTCCTATTTCCCATTTCCTTAGTTTTCTTTTTTGTTGTCTTCAAATATACTTTTCTGAAGATTACTTCGCCAGGTGGGAGCTGATTTCACAAAACATTGAGATTTTCCAAAGAATAATTGGATGCTTGTACTTTCGGGTCATCATCATGTGGAGAATCTAATGTAGAGTTACTATGCTAGTTGTGCGTTATAGTAATATTAAGTGATTTTGCTTTCGCTTCTTACTGGCATTTGGAAATAAGGAAATAAGCACTTGCAGTACGCCAGGGGTTTAAGAGGCCCACAAAAACAAAAAAGCTGTGTTGCAGTCTGGAGTTGTGAAGGGCTTGTAGTTAAAGCTGTCACCAAGAGCTTCTGAGAAGGTATTGTTATGGCTTGGTGTAAACATTCATTATGTATAGTCTGGTTAATAACCAATTGATACAGTTTGGTTTGTGAATTAGTCATGTATGTTTAACCACAGGCACAAACTTGAATAAGGTTTATGTAAGTAGTTTTGCATATAAAACAGTTTCAATTTTTGTTTTCGCTAGGATCGGAAAAGGTAAGAATCACCATTTTTATCAGTTCGGATGATTCCAGCACGTTTTCTTGCAATATCTGGATAAAAAGTTGCTTCAATTCATGATAAGTTTAGAGGGACATGGTGCAAAAATGTAAGGAATTATTATTATTTGGTTTTGCACCAAACTACAGTTGTAAGTATTAAGCTAATAAGCTCATAAGTATAAGAATACCATTCAGAGAAGTTGAAAATACATATTCCATTTTTTCCTTCTATATTTTCTCTAGGTTTGGTTGTATAGAATATTAGATGCACATTCTGATGAATACGTGTGAAATATTGATTCTTGATTGTAATTTGGACATCCAGTTTTTCATTATGATATGTTCACTTACTACCAGCGTGAAATACTTGTGATTTCATCTTATCCCAACTAGATACCCCTCGGGGGCCCATGATTGGGAAATGAACATCTTATTCTCCAAATGATGTCTAGAGACGTCACCATTGTATTACCTGCAGGGTCGGTGGAGTCATAGGGGTTTAAGCTTTTAAAAAATCATGTGAGTAAGTGGATACTTTTAAAAGTGGGAATACATCTCATCCAATTATCACGATGGCCCAGAGATGGTTTGAGGCCCCTCCTTGCACCTCCTAGAGTGTTGCTACCCATTGAAGAGATCCCTTTTATCATTGGACAATGAGAAGGTCTACTAATTACTGTCTTGAAATTCAGTTGCTTAACCTCGACTCGACTCTTATAAAAAAAAATTTATTGTCCAGCTAACAGGTAGCCTATACCCCTAATTTGTTTTTAGTTAATATAGAGGCTGATTGTCACAATCTTTCTTTATTTCTTTTTCCATGGAATTTGAGTAGATGCTGTCATGGGTGAGCGTTGCAGTGGACATTACATTCTACACCAAGGAGAGAACCTATAACCGTCTGAGCAATTGCAGCCTTCTATATGTTGCAGGAAGGGTATCAATTGTGATGAAGCTATGGTTGTAATTCTCAAGAGAGATCATGAGAAGAGGGGGTATATATATATCGTTCTTAAAATTGTATAAAGGCAATTCAGTAACTCTTGCTACTTAAAAAGAGGGTGACCTACAAAGAAACCAGAGGTAAACGTTTAGAAGTAAATCTATTTGATTTTTTAACTGTAGTCCCCCTTCCTATGATAATTTGTGGAACGAACAAGTTCATTTTATTGATTAAGGTTAAATTGTGTAATTAACTTGAGTTCGGAGTGCCTCGACTAGTCACGGGTCGTTAACGGGTCCTCTTTTGTTAGTGTCGGAGTTATCATGGTGGATCTAGTAGTTTATCGTTCAGGTTCTTTATCATCACATAAGAAGGTATGATCACTAGATTACAAATACTACGAAAAATTACCTTATGTTCATACTTGATTTGATTCATATTTTTATAAAAGTATTTTGATTTTCTTGCAATTGTTCGGTTTGCGAGAGGACCAACAAGATTGACCACCATACTTGATTAGATGGACCCTTAATAGGATGCCTCGGAAACTCTCAGATATAAATCTCAAGTAGGCATGATTTATTAGACCTACAAATACTACGAATGCCTTATGTCATAATTTAATTTTTCTTTATATTTTTATATAAGGTGTTTTGATTTTCATGTTTTTGTTTGGTTTTGCGGGCATTAACCGGGTCCTGTTTTGTTGGTGTCGGAGTCATCATGGTGGATCTAGTAGTTTATTCATTTAGGTTCTATCATCACGTAAGTAGGTACGATTAATCGACCTACAATACTACAAGTTACCTTTTGTCATATTTTATTTACTTTAGATTTTATATAAGCATTGTAATTTTCTTGCACTTGTTTGGTTTGCGAAGGACCACCCACGATTGGCCTACCGGGACCTATTTGATGGGCCCCATAATAGGATGCATCGGCCCTTCTTAAACTCTCAAATATAAATCTCAACACTTCCAAAACTAAGGTAGTGAGCAATGCCCATTTAAAATTTTTGTATATTATCTTCCTGAGGCTATCGCTAAATTGGACACGAAGGGGCCTAGGTGGCCACCAGCATGACATCCTCGGGGTCTCTTTGTAGGTTTCGGACAAATAGTCTTCCATTTGTCTCGATCATTCAAATGTAAGTGGGTGATGAATGATGGAATATACAAAAATACATATGTAACCTTTTGTAGTAGTTGACTACTTTTAAATCTATTACTTAGGATTGGCGTTATGAGAAACCATTGTCTTTGTTGACTTTCTGATTTTGGACAGGTAGATTTAGATTAGCCATTGGCGACATGATCGAAAGAATTTACTAAGGAAATGTCTTGGCCCTACATAAACCTCGGTATAATGATGTACACCTTTAAAAGTTAGGTATAACGTATGTATTAAATTTTTTTTATATTTATCTTGCAATATAGGGCTGCTTTTATTATGTTTACTACATACTTTAAGATTTGTGTACGATGACACCCTTTATTCAATGCTTGCTTAAGTGCACGAATGCACGACCATCGTACTTGATTGGATGGACCACATAATCATAGCCCTAAGTAAAAGCCTTATATAGAGATCCACACCTCTAATGTTTGAGGTATTGAAATCGTGCGTTACATTTTCTCTCTCTACTCTCGAGAATATTAATTCTCATAGGCTATAATTTAACTTAAGTTCGGAGTGCCCCCGACTAGTCACAGGGTATTAACCAGGTTCTCTTTTGTAGTTGTCAGGAGTTTCAGTATGGATCTAGTAGTTTATTCGTTCAGGTTTTATCATCACTTAAGTAGGTACGATTTACTAAATCTCCAATTACTACGAGTACCTTATGTCATACTTTGATTTTGCTTTATATTTTTACATAACGTGTTTTGATTTTCTTGCACTTGTTTGGTTTTACGAGGACTAACACGATTGACTACCAGACTTAATTAGATGAACCCCCTAATAGGATGGCCCAAGTAAAACTCAAATATAAATCTCAACACTTCCAAATACTAAGGTATTGGAATAATGCATTAATTTTCTGTATATTTATCTTATTGAGGGATATCACTAACTTGGGCATCGGAGTGGCCTCGGCCATCCACCGGCCAAGACATTTCCCAGTTCTCTTTTGTAGGTTTCGGACAAAACTATTCCTTCAATTAGTCCGTTATAATCACATGTAAGTAGGTAAATATACAAAAATACATATGTGTCTAATTGTAGAGTTGACTACTTTTAACTATATACTTGAGGATTACGTATGAGATATGAGAAACATTGTTTTGTTGACTTGTTTGATTTTGAACAACATGTATGGTTAGATTGATCATAGGACATGATTGGAAGGATTTACTAAAAGGGATGCCTTGTCCTTATGTAAAGCCCTCGTGTATAGTGATGTATACCTCAAAGGGTTAAGTATAAAGTATTGTATAAAATTTTTATATTTATCTTTGCAATATAGTGGTTATCTTTGTTATTTTTTAATTACTTTTAGCTATATTACTACATATTTGTGTACGAGGAACACTTTCCTTTCACTTGCTTGCTTTCGCGCACGAATGACTGCCATCAAACTTGATTGGATGGATCACGTGAATCATAACCCTAAGTAAAGTACTCTTATCTAGAGATCCACAACTTTAAGGGTTAATAAATGAATTCGTGCGTTACATTTGCTATCTCATAGGCTATAATTAATTTGAGTTCGGAGTGTCGCCGAATAGTCACAAGACATTAATTAGGGCCCTCTTTTGTAGGTGTCAGAGTCATCATGATGGATTCTTAGTAGTTTATCGTTCAGGTTTTATCATCACTAAGTAGGTCGATTTACTAAATCTCCAATTAAAACTAACCGAGTACCTAGTCATACTTGATTTGCTTTAATTTTTAAATAACTGTTTTGATTTTCTTGCACTTGTTTGTTTTACGGAGGACAACACGATTGACTACCAGACTTTTTTAAGAGATGAACCCCATAATAGGATGGCCCAAGTAAAAACTCAAATATAATCTTCACACTTCCAAATACTAAGGTATTGGAAATTAATGCATTAATTTTCGTATATTTCTCTATTGAGGGATATCACAAACTTGGGCATCGGAGTGGCCTCGGCCATCCACCGGCCAAGACATTTCCCAGTTCTCTTTTGTAGGGGTTTCGGTCGGACAAGTAGTCCTTCCATTTATCCTTGATTATCACATGTAAGTAGGTAAATATACAAAAATACATATGTTACCCCTATTGCAATAGTTGACTACTTTTAATTATATTACTTAGGATATGCGTATGAGAAACATTGACTTTTTTGACTTATTTGGTTTTGGATAGGTATGGTTAGATTGTCTATCGGACATGATTGGATGGTTTTCCTAAATGGGATGCCTTGGCCCTACGTGAAGCCCTAGTGTATAATGATGTACACCTCAAAGAGTTAAGTATAAAGTATTGTATAAATATTTTTATATTTATCTTTCCAATATAGTAATTGTCTTGTTGTTTTTTAACTACTTTTAACTACATTACTTCGTATTTGTGTACGAGGAACACTTTCCTTATTAGCTTGCTTGCTTTTGCGCACGAATGACTGCCATCGGACTTGATTGGATGGGACATGTAATCGTAGCCCTAGTAAAAGTCCTTTTATCTCTAGAGATTCACAACTTTAAGGGTTTAAGGATGAATTCGTGAGTTTACATTATATATATATATATACCATAGGTTATAATTAATTTGAGTTCGGAGTGCCCCTTTGACTAGTCAAATGAACATTAGAGGGGTTCTCTTTTAGAGGTGCAGAGTATCATGATGGAATCTAGTAGGTTAGTTATTCATTTAGTATATCATCACTTAAGTAGGTACGAGTTACTAAACTCCAACTACTCGGAGTACCTTGTGTCATACTTGATTTTGCTTATATTTTTACATAAGGTGTTTGACTTCTTGCACTAGTTAGTTTTGCGAAGGACCAACAATTTGACTACCAGACTGATTAGAAGGATCCTCCTAATAGGATGCTGTGGCCCAAGAAAACTCAAAATAAATCTCAACCACTTCTAAACCTACTAAGAGTATAGGGCAATGCATTTTTTAAAATCTTGTATATATCTTATTTTAGGGCTATCGTTAACTTGGGCATTGGAGTGGACTCGGCCAGCCACCAGCGAGATATTTTCTGAGTCTTCTCTTTTGTAGGTTTCGAACAATTAGTCCTTCCATTTGTCCTTGATCATCATATATAAATAGGTAAATATATAAAAATACATATGTTGCCACTATTGCAATAGTTGATTATTTTAAACTATATTACTTAAGATTTGCGTTTGAGAAACATTGACTTTGTTGACTTCCTTGGTTTTGGACAGGTATGGTCAGATTGACCATCAGACATGTTTGGACGGATTTTCTAAATGGGATGCCTTGGCCCTACGTAAAGCCCTCGTATATAATGACATATAACTCAAAGAGTTAAGTATAAAGTATTACATAATTTTTTTATATTTATCTTTCCAACATAGTGACTGCATTGTTACTTTAAAATTTTAAACTACATTGCCTTCGTTAGTTGGGTACGAGGAATACTTCCTTATTCCCTTGCTTGCTTTTTGCACATAAATGACTACCATCAGACTTGATTGGATGGACCACAATTAAAATCGATTAGCCCTAAGTAAAACCCTCTTATATGAGATCACACACCTCCAAGGTTAATGTTGAATTAGGTGCATAACATTTTCTCTCTTCTCTCTCTCTCTCTATATATATATATATATATATATATATATATATAGTCTGTGTAGATAATAATTTGAGTTTGGAGTGCCTTTTGACTGTCATGTGGCATTAACCGGGTCCTCATTTTTAGGTGTCAGAGCATTATAGGATCTAGTAACTTTATATTCGTTCAAGTTCTATCATCACGTAAGTAGGTACATTTACTAGACCTGGAAGTACTCTACAAGTACCTTCTGTTGTACTTTGATTTGGCTCTAATTTTATATAAGGTGTTTAAATTTTCATTGCACTTGGTTTGTTTTGCGAGGGGATCAACACAATTGACTACCCACCGGCTTGATTAGATGACTCCCATAAATATAAAACCAATAAGTTCAACATTACGGTATGGAGCAATGCATTCATTTTTGTGTATTACCTTCTTTATATGCTATTGCTAACTTGGTCACGGAGTGGGCCTCTCCGCCTAGCCTCCCGGCCGAGACATTAACCGGTTTTTTCTCTTTTTGTAGGTTTCGGACACACTAGACCTTTCCATTCCTCCTTGATCATTACATGTAATAGGTTAAATATACTAATATATGTTACCCTCCTCTCTTACGTAGTTTGACTACTTTTAACTATATTTCTTAGGATTTGCATATGAGAAAGATTGCTTTTATTGGCTTCCTTGGTTTTGGACAGGTATCTTTAGATTAACCTTCTGACATGATTGGGAGAATTTACTAAATGAGATATTTTGGCTCTACGTAAGGCTCTCGTGTATAATAATATACACCATCAAGAGTTAAGTATAATGTATTGTATAAATTTTTTTATATTTATTTTTCCAATATAGTGGCTGCTTTTATTGTTTTTTAACTACTTTTAACTACATTACTTTCTATTTGTATATGAGGAACACTTCATTTATTCATTTGCTTGCTTTTGCGTATGAATGATTACCATCGGATTTGATTGGAATAGATCACGTGATTCGTGACCCTAAGTAAAGCCCTCCTATATAGAGATCCATACCTCTAAGGTTTAAGATATGAAATCGTACGTTACATTTATATATATATATATATATATATTCTCGTAGGTTACTACTAACTTGAGTTCGGAATGCTCCCGACTAGTCACAGGGCATTAACCAGCTCCTCTTTTATAGGTGTCATAATCATCGTGGTGGATCTAGTAGTTTATTTGTTCAGATTCTATTATCACATAAATAGGTACGGACTAGACCTACAACTAATACGAGTGATTTATGTCGTACTTTGATTTTACTCTATATTTTTATATAAGATTTTTTTATTTTTTTGCACTTATTTGGTTTTGCGAGGACCAACACAATTGGCTACTGGACGTGATTAGATGGACCCACCAATAAGATGTCTCGTCCCAAGTAAAACTCTCAACTATAAATCTTTACACTTCCAAATACTAAGGTATGGAACAATGCATTAAATTTTTATATATTTATCTTCTTGAGAGCTATCGTTAACTTGAGCATCGGAGTGACCTCGACCAATCATCGCCCGAGACATTACTTGGGTTCTCTTTTATAGGTTTCAGTCAAAACATTCCCTTTTAGTTTTTAAAACTTACAATTTTGTAATCCTTCAACATTTTTTTGTATGAAAGCCCAATTCCAGATCAATACCATTGAAAAATATTTTAATATATGGAATAAAATACACTAATAATAGAACAAAATACTACACTAATACGACTATTAAAATAGCTAATTGAAATCTCAAAGATAACAAATAGAAAACAAGTGAACGAAATTAAGCATAGTGTTATAAACAAAAGTAAGCAAGTAACTCAGTAGAGTAGGTGAGGGTGTGTAAACTGGAAAAACATCAAAAGTTGGATGACAACTCAGTAAATCAAAAATGTTAAAAGTATTTTAGTAAGTTGGATTGAAGACCAATATGTAGCGAATAAATCAAAAGTTAGGCTTGGTTTGAGATTTTATAAAAATTGATATAAAAAAAGATATCGTAGATACCATATTGACTAATAAAATCTTTCTTGTGTAAAGAAAATATTTATTTGATCAAAGTAAGTTAAATTTATATCATGATTAGAAAAAAATCTTAACGGATCCTTTTATTAATTATAAAAAATTTAAAAAATAACACTTGTATTAATAAAAGAATGACGTTGACTTAAATTAGATAGTTCTTAAGGAACAACTAATACAATCAATAGTTAGAGAGACAATTTAAAAACTTTTAAATCGGTTGAAAGACAAAAATAATAAAACCCCTATTTTTAAGGAGGTCCCTTCTCAACCTTTTCCTCCAGCAATGCCTCTATTTTACTCTATCCCATTAAAATATTCAATTTCTCTCTCTTTTCTCTCTCCTCATCCCATTAAACTATTCCTCTTCTTCTCTTTCCTTTCTATCAAAATCCCATGGTAGACCTCTGAGAGTCTGAGTGCCAAAGCTATAACCCCATTTCAAGGAAATTTCTACCCAAGACCATTTTACACTTTATTCCCAAAATGGGATCGATTTTTAACTTATGTCCGGAACCCAAGTAAAACGCTTTTTGAAAAAAAGCGTTTTATTTGTAAAATACCGTATAGAGAACAGAGAAAAAAACACTTTTTCAAAGCGTTTTTTTTTTGTAACGAAAACGCTATTTAAAAAAAAGCGTTTTTAAACTGTTGTAAATAAATAACAAAAATGTGGACAAACTTTATTTTGATAGACTAGGTGGTGCGGTGGTTATAGAATCTTTTCTAAGATTCTTACAATGGTGAGGATGGAGTTTCAAAACCTTCGAAACAACAACTTATCTTTGTTGTCTTGTACTATGGTGAAAAACAAAAAATGATGCTTTTTGTGGATGGGACTAGTTTGTAATTTATATCGTTAATTTTTTTTTTTACAATTTTAAAATATACAAGTAATATGATTTTTACTAATTTAAGTGATATATTTATATTATTTTCTCAATTTTTTATTTTTACTAATATTTTATAAAATTAAAAATTATAAAAATATAAAAATATAAATATTTACTTATTTTTACTTCTTTTTAAAATATATAATTTAATAATTTTTAACTAATTTTAATTTAATATATTTTTATTATTTCTAAGTGTTAATACCTCTAATTTTAATTTTTACTAATATTTTTATAATTTATTTAATAATTTTTTAACTATAAATTTTTGAAAAAGCGTTTTACCTGGGTCCGAAATAAGTTAAAATCAACCCCATTTTGGAAATAAAGTGTAAAAAATGGCTCTGGGTTAGGGAAATTAGCCCATCCTTTTCCACCACCAACTCCAACAAGACCAACATTTGTTTCTTGCCTTTCTATGAATTGGAGGTGGTCTTGTTCTATCCTCTCTCTCTACTCTCCAATCTCACCTCCCTCTGCCATCACACAAACCATTTTCACCGCCACAAAGTCGACCATGGACTGCGTTGCTGCCGAATTTTAGATCAAGACTCCTTCACAATCTTCTTCCTCTTCCTCAGCAAGATCGTCGCACGGCAGCTCTCTTATGGTTTGTCCTCTTTGGAAGATAATATATGATTTTTTAATTTTTTAGGGGTTATACAGTTCTCGCGCTGTGGACGAGTTCCTATTCAACCCTTCAAAATAGGGAGTCTTTTTGGAATGGCTGTTGGAGCCAATTTTGAAGATTTAACCCCCTAAAATGTCTGAAATATAGAGATGAGTAGTTTGTTGGAGTCGCTCTAAGCGGCCTTGCTCATGAACACAAAATTACCTACACTATCATTTCCCTTTCACAAACCCATCTCGAATAACCCACCACCATCGCCTCCTAATCTCATCTTTCTCCACCGACAATCACCATTGCCTCGCCAAAACCCAACTACAACACCTACTCTCTCCCCCTCTCAATCGTTGAACCCGCCACACCATCGCTTCCCTCTCTTGACAAAGCAAAGTTGCCACCACTCACTGATTGCTATGTGCATTTCACCAATGCAAGGCATTTGGCCCACTAAGCCTATATTTGCTTCGATTGGGGTCCTATTAGGTGGTTAAAATCACAGGGATTTCAATTGCTTGTTTAAACCAAGCATTGTTCCATTGGGGTGCTCAAATCAAATGGAGTTAAAATTAGGTGTTGGAGGTGTGAGATAGTTTGGTTTGGCAATTAGGTCATTCAATTTGAATTTCTTGTGAGAATGGTCACTTAATGCACATATTTGGAGAGAGCGTGAGAAGAGATTGCCATGGAGGTATGTGGCATGGTTGGGGCAGTAACTTGAACTGTCTTTGTTAATATTTAGTGTTTTTTATTAGAGAAGAGATTGCCATTAAGTGTTTACAAGCTTACCATTTACAACTAACTTAGTGTTTTTTTTTCCAATTTCATCAAAAGTTTTCAATTTTCATATTTCTCTAGTCAAAAAAAAAACCCAAACAAAGAGTATACAAGTATGATAAGCGGCAAAACATAGTAAAGATAAAATTTATATGTAACATAGCTAAACTAGCTCGCCCAGTAGGTGCCTTAAAATTGTGGAAATTGTGAATAGAAACTAAGAAATAATTGCGCTCAAATCAAGAAAATATAGTTGCTTATTTTTTGGGACCATTAAAACAGTGGGTGGTTTTTTCTCAGTACAAATTTTGGAGATAGAAGTTACTATTTTTCTGTGGGTTTCACAGGAGATGGAGAAGAAAGACTAGATCCATGGGAACTTGGAAGTATGTATAAGGGGAGTTTTTGTATTTATAGCATGATAACATTTAGGGGAGTTTAGTCTAAATGATGGATATAAAGGGTACTAATGTTTGCCCACAAGGAATAAAAAGGGAAAACACATAGAAATGTTCAGCTGACTTCAGCAACTTCCATCCTTCTCAGGAGCCTCACTAAGGGACCACTAACGGAGGGGAGAAACTGAAACCGACAATTAAAACAGAGCTGCAGAAGGGAAGTCAGTGTCAATTCAGTAACCACAGAGAGTTTTCTGTTATTGTCAGTAACTTAGGATAGGTTTGTGTAATTTAAATTTACTCATCAAAATAAAAAAAATATATATATATAAATATTCTCTC
>CM018895.1:19140024-19147524 GCA_009663005.1 Actinidia chinensis | reverse complement strand
TTCATTAGCTATTTAGCAATTATCATTACTCATGCACGCTTGTCAGGAAATACAATAAACTTGCCTTTCTTTGGTGTCTAAAATGAATTTATGTAATCGACTCCATTTGATTAGGACACAAAACTTACTTTGTTTGGTTCGGTTATTTGGTGCAAGTGATGTCAAAGACACTTGTACTTCACCAGGCTTCTTCACTCTCTCCCTTAGGTTGGTCAAACAATCTTCTTGATCATTAGAGCCTGACCTTCTTTGCTCTTCATTTATCACCTGATCTCTCACATTTGCTGGGCTTCTCAAAGCGGGAATATCGTCTTTAGGACCTTGTGTCCATATATTCGCTCAATAAGTAGTTGCTTCTTAGGATTACCAGAAACTTTCGACAATGGGCGAACACAATGAACATCTACAAACAACCCCCCCCCACCCCCCCACCCCCACTTTGGTGATGGATTCTTACCTTTAGCACGAACGACTGGTTGCATTTGGAGAACAACCCTTGCAACTCTCGTTTGTTGGCTTTTTCAACCAAGAAAGCCCTATTCTATGTCTTCCGAAAACCACCGCAAATTGCCCTTATTATATCTTCCAAAACCAACCACAAAGATTGAAAAGACTAGTACTCTGAATTGTAAGGCTTTTAATCCACTAATATCCTTGCACCATTTTCTCTTCGCTTTCATTCAAATCCACTCTTCCACAAGTTGATAAACGCCCGTGTATTTCGTTTTTGCACTCCCTCTTGCTTGAAATATGCATTCTTATAGAGAGTTTGGATATAGTTTAAAAAGGCAAGAATTGGTCCTTGGGAGTTGCCTCTTCTTTTTCTCACATCCAATCTCTATTTTTCTTTTTCCTCTTTTTTTCTATGATTTGCATTTGCTCCCACAAGGGAGGATACTCTCCCTTTAGGGAAATAGACAGCCACGTTACCTTTTATGTTCTGTAACATTACAATAGTCAAACACTCGTTCATATATATGTTCACCAATCGCAAATTCATCCGATCAACGCTTCAAGAGCGCAAATTCATCCCGATCAAGGCTTCAAGAAACCTCAGGGAAGTTTCAACCTCATATTATTTTTTCATTTAGATTCAATATGTCAAAATATTTTACGCCATTTCAAAGTACCCAACGGATTCTAAAGTGAGTTTTGAGCATCCTCGGACCTATCATATGTTTTCAAGAGTTGTGGTGAACATTTAACCAAATCCTCCCCGTTAAGGTAAGAATTTTACTTCTCAACTCTACAATTTCCTTTCTTTTGTTTGTATGCCATTGTTTCTTCACAATTGGATGGATTAACATCAATCCCTTTTTCCCAACATTTGACACAAACATCTACCTCTACCTTCTCGTCCTTCCTCCGCTTTGAGCCCATTCATCAACAAGCAAAATGCATGCCCGCCCTATCCCTCAGTCAAGTAGTCAACTCTTTGAACTCAGTCAACCCGGTCAACCTCTCAGGCTTAGTCAACCTGGTCAAAAGTAACTTAGTGAACGCTATAGTAGCTCAGTGAGTTAGACCAGATCTAGGTCAATAAAGAGCTTTTTCTCAGAAGGTATGTTATGGGCTTATCATCATCTATTTTGTAGTCGGTATCACCACATTGTAACAATAGGTTTGTTGGATTAGTCATGTATGTTTTAAACCACCAGACTAAACTTGAATCAAGGTTTATGTCATTTTTGCATACAGTTTCAATTTTTGTTTTCGCTAGGATCAGCAAATATAAGAGTCACCATTTTTAGTATCATCCCCGATGATTCCACACGTTTTCTTGCAATATCCGATAAAAAGTTACTTTCAATTCATGATTAAGTTTAGAGTGCTATGGTGGCAAAAAAAAAAATGTAGGAAGTTATTATTATTTGTTTTGCACCAAACTACAGTTTAATATTAGCTAATAAGCTCATAAGTATAAGAAAGAACCATTCCGAAAAGTGAAAATACATATTCCATTTTTTCTACCATTCAGAAAAGTTGAAAAATTACATATTCCAATTTTTTCCTTCTATTTTTGCTCTAGGTTTGGTGTGTAGGATATTTAGATGCACATTCTGATGAGAAGTGACTAATACTGGCTTGAAATTGCGTTGCTTTCCCTCTCGACTCCATCTAAAATTTATTGTCCTCTAACAGGGTACCTAATCACTTAATTTGTTTTCTCAGTTATATATAGAGGCTGTTTGTCCAATTTTTTCATTTATTTTCTTTTATATGAATTGAGTAGATTCGTAAATGGGGGAGCGTTGCAGTGGGACATACATTCTCCACCAAGAGAGCCTTTCAACTTGGAGCATTGCAAAAGGCAGGCCGCTTCTATTATGTTGCTGAAGGTATCAAATTGTGATGAGCTATGGGTTGTAATTCTCAAGGAGATCTAGAGGTAGGCTTATATTATCCTTCTTAAATTGTGTAAGTAATCCTTAAACTCTATGCACCTCAAGAAGGTGAGGTCCTCACAAAGAACAAGAGGTAAAAGTTTATGAAGTAATCTATTTGATTTTAACTGCAGTCCCCTTCCTATGATTAAAATTTGTGGAACCTTTTCATTTTACTTTACTTGTTAAGAGTTTACATTGTGTAATTAACTTGAGTTCGGCCTGCCCTGACTAGTCAATGGGTCGTTAACGTGGGTCCTCCCTCTTTTGTGGTGCCGGAGTTATCATGGTGAATCTAGTAGTTTATTCCGTTTAGATTCTATAATACTTCAAAGCATGTATTAATTTTACTAACCCACAAATACTACATATCCATTAATGTCATGCTTTAATTTGATTTATATTTTTATATAAGTATTTTGATTTTCTTTGCACTATTCGTTTTGGCGAGGACACAAATTTACCACCGACGTGATTAGATGGACGCCTCTAATAGGATTCCTCAATACAAGTAAACTCCACATATAAATCTCAGTAGGTACGTTTATAGACTTACAAATACTATGATTGCCTTATTCATAATTTGATTTTCTTTATATTTTATATAAGGTATTTGATTTTCATGGTACTTGTTTGGTTTTGCAGCATTAATCTGGTTCTCTTCTCTTTGTTGGTGGTCGTCCGGAGTCATCAGGGTGCATCTAAGTAGTTTATTTTCGTTAGGTTCATCTCACGAAATAAGGTACGATTTACTAGACCTACAAATACTATAAGTACCTTTTGTCATATTTGATTTTACTTTACTCTAGATGTTTATATAGGCATTGTAATTTTGTTGAACTTGTTTTGGTTTTGTGAGACCCACACGATTGCTTGGCTGCCCGACTGATTTGATGGGCCCCTCATAGGATTTACCCGGCCCTTCTAAAACTCTCAAATATAACTCTCAACACGCCAAATACTAAGTATTGAGCATTGCATTAAATTTTTGTATATTTATCTCTTGAGGGCTATCGCTAGTCAACTTTGGACTAAAGTGGCCTAGGGCCCGGCCACAGCCATGACATTACCCTGGTTCTCTTTTATAGTTTTGGAAAATAGTCCTTCCAATTTGGCCTCGATCATTACATGTAATAGGTGATATACAAAAAATAAATTATTTCTAATGTAACCTTTGTTGTAAAGTAAGTTGACTCCTTTTACTCTATTACTTAGAATTTTGCGTATGAGAAACATTGCCTTTTATTGACTTTCTTATTTTGGACAGGTAATATTTAGATTAACCATCGGACATGATTGGAAGATTTAACTAATTGGAATATCTTGGCCCTACTAAAGCCCTCATGTATATGATGTTCACCTCCAAAAGTTTTCAGTATAAAGTATTGTATAAAAGTTTTTATATTTATCTTTGCAATATAGTGGTTGTCTTTATTATGTTTTAAAATACTTTTAACTACATTAACTTCATATTTGTGTACGATGAACACTTCCTTTATTCACTGCTTGCTTAAGTGCAGAATGACGACCATCGACATTGATTGCAGAACCACATGAATCATAGCCCATAAGTAAAGCCTTATATCGAGATCACATCTCTAAAGGGGTTAAGTTATGAGAAGTGTGTTCATTTCTCTCTCTAATATATATTCTCATAGGCTAAAATAACTTGAGTTCGGAGTGCCCCGACTAGTCACAGGGTATTACCCGGGTCCAACTTTTGTAGGTGTCGGAAATCTTCTGGTAGATCTAGTAAGTTTATTCATTTATGTTCTATCATCACGTAAGCAATACGATTTATTAAACCTACAACTACTATGAGTACCTGATGTCATACTTTGATTTTGCGTTATATTTTTACATAAGGTGTTTTGATTTTCTTATACTTGTTTATTTTTGCGAGGACTAATACGATTGACTATCGGACTTGATTAGATGAACCCCTCTAATAGGATCCCTCGGCCCAAGTAAAACTCAAATATAAATCTCAATATTTCCAAATACTAAGGGGATTTGCAACAATGCATAAATTTTTTAAATATTTATCTTATTGAGGGCTATCGTAACTAGAGCATTGGATTGTCTCTCGCCGCCACCGCCAATGCATTACCACCCAGTTCTTTTTTGTAGGTTTTAGCAACTAGTCCTTCCATTAGTCCTTAAGTCCTCCATGTAATAGGTAAACAACAAAATACATATGTTTGCCTCTATTGTAGTATTGACTACTTTTTAACTATATTCCTGAGGATTACGTATAGAAATATTGATTTTGTTTGACTTTCTTTGATTTGGACAGGTCGGTTAATTGACCATAGGACGTGATTGGAAGGATGTACTAAAAGTGATCCTTGGCCCTACGTCAACTCCTCGTGTATGTGATTTACACCTCAAAGAGTTTAAGTATAAAATATGGTATAAAATTTTTTATATTTTATCTTTGAAATATAGTGGCTGCTTTGTTATTTTTTACTACTTTTAACTTTTACTACATATTTGTGGTACGAGCAACACGTTCCTTTCACTTGTTTGCTTTCGCGCACGAATTACTACCATCAAACTTGATTAGATGGACCCCGTGAATTGTAGCCCTAAGTAAAAGTACTTATAATCTAGAGATCCACAACTTTTAGGGTTAAGGAATGAATTCGTGCGTTACAGTATATTATATATATATATATATATGTATTCCTCATAGGCTATATTATTTGAGTTCGGTGGTGTCATCCGACTAGTCTAGGAATTAATCGGGTCCCTCTTTTGTAGGTGTCAGAGTCATCATAATTGATCTAGTGTTTTATTAGTTTCAGATTTTATCATCACTTAAGTATGTACATTACTAAACCTCCATTACTACTAGTGCCTTATGTCATACTTTATTTTGCTTTTATTTTTTTTTTTTTTTTTTTAATAAGGTGTTTTTGATTTTCTTGTCACTTGTGGTTTTTAACGAGGACCAACACGATTACTACCGTCCTTGATTAGATGGAACCCCCTAATAGGGTGCCTTGGCCCAAGTAAAACTCAAATCTAATCTCAACACTCCAAATCTAAGGTATTAGAACAATTCATTACTTCGTATATTTATCTTATGAGGGATATCGCTAACTACTTGGGCCGCTGGGCATCGGATTAGCACATCCAACCACTCGGCCGTAGACATGTTTCCGCGGTTTCTCTTTTTGTAGGTTTTCGGACACTAGTCCTTCCATTTGTCCCCCTTGATCTCACATTACGTAGGTAAATATACAAAATTACCATATGTACCCCTATTGGCAATAGTTTGACTACTTTTAACTATATTACTTAGGATAATAGTAATGAGAAACATTGATTTTTTTGACTTATTTGTTTTTGATAGGTATGGTTTTAGATTGTCCCGCGGAATGATTGACGGATTTCCTCAATGGGATGCTTGGCCCTACCTAAGCCCTATGTTATAATGATGTCACCTCAAAGATTAAATAGAAATTGTATAAATATTTTTATATTTTATCTTCAATATAGTGACTTTCTGTTATTTTTTAACTACTTTTAACTACTTACTTCGTATTTTGTGTACAAAGAAACACTTCCCCTTATTCGCTAGCTTGCTTTGGGGCGGCCGAATAACTACCACAGACTTGATTGGTGGACCACGTGAATCGTAGCCCTCGGTAAAGTCCTCTTATCTAGAGATTCACAATTTTAAGGGTTAAGGTATGAATTCATGCGTTATAATTAGGTTATAATTAATTTGAGTTCGGAGTGCCACCGACTAGTCACAGGACATTAACCGGGTCCTCTTTTGTAGGTATCAGAGACATCGTGATGGATCTAGTAGTTTATTCGTTCTAGTTCTACCATCACTTAAGTAGGTATGATTTTCTAAACCTCCAACTACTACGAGTACCTTATGTCATACTTTGATTTGCTTGATATTTTATTACATAAGGTGGTTTTGACTTTAATTTGGCACTAGTTTTGGTTTTGCTATGACTACCGTATTTGATTAGAAGGACCCTCCATAATAGGATGCCTCGGCCCAAGTAAAAAACTCAAATATAATCATCATGATTCTAAATACTAAGGTATGAGCAATGCAATTAATTTTTGTATATTTATCTAGGGAGGGGCTAGCGTGCACTTGGGCAATCGTATGGCCTCGGCCTGCACCAGTTGAGACATTTCCCTTTCCCGGGTTCTCTTTTATAGGTTTCGTACTTAGTCCTTCCATTTGGTCCTTGATCGTCACAATAAAAAAGGTGTACGATTGTGTCTACTCTGATTTTTAGTGTTGCTCATATGTGTAGACTGTAATAGCTGTTTCTCTCTTAGCCTGGTGGGGGAAAACACTTGCAATCACTTTGGATTGGGTGATCAGGAGTGAAAAGAAAATAAATTGTATCTCTCTTCTCCAATATCACGTGTTTGAGATGACTAAAAGAGGATAGAAATGGGGAGATAACCGAAAGAAGTTTAAGAGATTATATGTTTTTCTCTTAAGCCCATGCCACTTGTTGAATCTCTCCAATAGTGGAGATTTGGAGAGAAAGAACTCGACATTTTTATAAATTTTTTTAACTATGCCTCTCAATATAAAAGAGTACAACAGAAAAAATATGAAATGTTTTATTTTGGTAAATAACATTAGGTTCTTGTATTTACTTTCTCTTACATACGGTAAACGCAAACAATACCCAACAGAGAAGCAGGAAATACATTCTTTCCTTCTTTCCTTTTCTCGCATACCTCAGCAATCCTTCTTTTGTTTTCCTCTCGTTCTTAAATGGGCTTTTGAGGATGCCGTAATTTGCACATGTCAGAACCAGGTTGTGAAATTAGAGGTCTATCGCCAAACATGTTGACTGTGTGTCGTTTAGGGGCGACCGACTATGTCCTCTTGCTTCAACAGGACTTCAATTACTTCTCTAGGTGCTAAGTCAAGAGTAAAGGCCGAGTGAATAAGCATTGGTTACCCTTTGAAGTGATTGCAAATGGAGTAATTTAAAATAAAGGAACGAACTTGAGAATGACTTAAATGGGTAGGTACTGACTTATGAAGTAAGGACATGAACAAAAGTTTTGAATGGAAAAGACTAGATTTGATGATGAATTGGTGGTGCGGACACTTCTTCTT
>CM018895.1:19110024-19135024 GCA_009663005.1 Actinidia chinensis | reverse complement strand
AGATGCCCATTATTTTAGCATTTTTTGCTTAGAGTTCCTTGTTTAATTTTGTTTTCAACAATAGACTTAGTATGTTTTCTTTGTTTAAGCAGATAAATTTAGAGACTCTTTGGGAAACTGCTGCTTCTGGTGGTTGGATAGGCCTTATATATCAGTTACTTTATGTATATCAGTTACTTGATTCTATAGGCCTTATATAGAATCAAACCATAGCTTTTATCTACTTTGTTTGGAGTGCATGTACAAGAAATTGAACTTGTAGCATATTTACGATTAATATCATACAAATATGAGGATCTTAATCTTTTAGTTCTACTTTGGAAGAATGGATTGGACTGGTTTTTATTGGCTTGGGAGATAACGTGGTTCTACTTGGGAAGAATGATTGACCCATGGTTTTTATTTAGCTTTGGAGATAACTTGGTTCTACTTTGGGAAGAAGGGTTGCTGTGCTGGTCTTTCTTTTAGTTTATTTATTTGCAAAATTTGTTTTGGGCAATGTATATTCTATATTCTTTCTTTGGTTCGTTACCTCTATTTGTATTTGATTAGGTAGTTGCTACCTTACAAAGTAGATCACCTCACAGTGATGTAATACACAGTATTTTTGTTAAATTAGTATTTTAGTTTTCTGAACTTATTAGATATTGTGACTAGCTATAAATTCCCTTATGGATATATAATTTGTATTTATTTATTTGTTTATTACCTTTGTTTTCATCTTTTTCTATAAAAATAGTAATTAAAATGGTGATGGCATTTCATTTTATTCTGTATATTAGTTTATTTGTTATTTTATTTGAAAGTATTTGCTTGATGCGACAATTCCCAATTTGACTATGTGCCCACCATCTTGCATACTTGCTTGCTAGGTTGGATGTTTAAGAGTGAAGGACTATAAGGAAATAAAATACCAAGTAAGGGCAGGCACCTCTGCTGGGCTAAGTGGTCTGATGGTAAGAGCGGAGAATGGTGTGAGGGAGAGTTTAGGGTGACTGCACCGGGAGCTCGGTCGAGATGCGTTGGTCAGTGATTAAACTAAGGACTGATCTAGGGCGAGGCCGAGTTAGGGTAAACACCGCTGTCGATTATTGCTCTATAGCAAACTTGGTGGGGATATTGCACCAGAGCTCGGCTAAGAAGCAACGGCCGCTGCCAAAGGTACATTAGGGGACGAGAGATTATTGACACGATGAGGTTTCTTTTGACCCCTTTATGTCCTGATCAATACGTCGGCAACATGATGGCTAACTACCAATCAAGCCTTAGTGGCATAGCTAGGTGAGCCGCCTATTCACTGACACAACAGTCAGCTCTTCCAAGCACGCGCCGAGCTACAATATGTCTAGTGATAAAATAGTTGGCGTGTCCAGGCACACACATAACTATGCTATATAAGACCAACTATTATTCTCAAAGTTACGCACATTTAGTATATCTCAGCTATTTACTTGCACTTTCTCTCTTTACCGTATATATCCGGTCACTTGACTGATGGAGAGTCGTTTTTTTCGGAAAGAGCTCCGGGAGGCCGATCATTGTTTTGGCCTTGCAGAGAACACATTAAAAGCCACTAGCAGCATTGTCAACCGTGGTTTGGTCACCGTATGTTTATTTCGAGTTTTCTTTCTCTTTCCATACATAAGAAACTCAACATCCACATTATATATATATTATATAATATATATATTTATATAATAATATATATAGTAAGAAAAACCCAGATATTATATATATGAAATTGCATGCAAACAAGTACAAAGTATAGGCACAAATACGTACATAATTCTGTAATCGTGCATTGCACAATACACGTGTATGTGCCTATAATTTCATATTATAATATCTGTGTATTATGTGAATTAATTCTGTAATTGCACATTGCAATTTCATATTATAATATCTGTGTTTTTCTTACTATAAAAAAAAATATTGTGTTTTTCTTCAGTTGCAGTGCATGAAGGAAACCATTCTGATGCGTCTTGATAATCCAATGGTCTTTTCCATAGAGTAGGATTTTTCCGATTTTCCTTTGTGGTTTTGCAATCCAAACACTAAGCAAAAAAAGAGCACAAACAAAACAAAGCACGTGATGTTTGGGGGTATAGGGATAGGTTTTTGGAAGCTTAAAGGTGGTCCTAAGACCAAACTATAAACCCTAAAATTAAGAGTACGGTGTACTGAGAAATGGGAAGTGAGTTTACATTTTTACCTCTCATTCCTCGTGAGTTCTTAACCGGAGTTATCAATGGGACTTAATTGTAAGTAGAGGTAAAATTAAACGTTAAAATTGTTAGTGGAAGGGAAAAATTGACAATATGATGAAACTAGAAAGAGAATTATTTTAATTTGCCAGAATATTGTAGCAAAAACTCTTGTCAAATTATAGGTTTGACACAAAATTTGGCACAAATATTTGCAAAAATATTTGACATGAGATTTGGCACAAATATTTCCGAAACTTGTACCAAATTTGGCACAAATATTTGCAAGCCATATTAGCGGGGTCACCAAATTACATCATGACCATAAAAACTTTTTTTGGGGGAAATGAATCCAATAGTCAAAATTTGACAGGAGATTTAGTTTGCCAAATATTGTCAAATTGTTTTTTTTTGTTGTTGATATTTTGACATTATAACAATCTAAAATATAGATTTGACAATACCAAAATAATTAGAACATTTAGAAATGTTTTAAACTAATTCTAAAAAAAATAATTTAAATCACAAAATGGGTCCGAAGTAAAACACGAACCAAGTTTAAAAATAAAGTATACCCATCGTACATGCATGATAGGCATGTGTATATGCATTTCAAAGAATTTTTTTTTGAATGAAACGTGAATTCAACACATCAACAATCTACATAGTTTAAACACAAAAAAAAAATCACAAATAACCAAGCTTCTATGCATTTCAAAGTGTCGCACAAGCATTTGTGGCTTTTTTTTAGGTATATTTTGGTAATTCAAACTGTTTATATTATAAATCCTATCACAAACCCATCCAAATTGGACATTACCCCATTATGTATATGTTGTAGGAAGTGGGATGTTCACTCATACCATATGGTATTTTATAATTGAATATGATATATACCACGTAAGCTTTGGTATCAGATTGTATTCAATTTTTGAGAGAGATAATATAGAAAATTTATTGGGAAAAACCGTTGATGAGATCCAATTATTGAGTATTTTTTGAGTGTAATGTTGAAAGGAGATTGAAGATGTATGTGAGTGTGAATTGGAAAAAAAATTATTATAACGCTGATACCACGTTATCGTTGCCACGCGATATCACTTTTCAATACTAAACTACTATGCATATATAATGGACTCCACCATGTATACATAATAGTTATTAACTTTTCAAAATTGGCTATTACATTAAAGTAGGGCTAATTTCCTTGACACAACCCATTTTTTACTTAATTTCCCAAAATGGGTTCTTTTAACTTAAGTCTCAAACCGTGTAAAGCGCTATTTGAAATAGCGTTTTTAAGGACCACGCTAAAAACGCGTTTTGAATATGTTTTCATTATATCAAATATACTGCTTAGAATATACGGAATGAAAACGCTATTTCAAATAGCGCTTTAAGAAAACCTCTTTTGAAATGACGTTTTCATGAAAGCGCTTTTTGAAATGGCGTTTTCATAAAAGTGCTTTTTGAAATGACGCTTGACTAAAAACGCTTTTCAAATGACGTTTTTAATTTAAAAAAAATTCTCAAATATTTTTTTTTCAAAATTTTTGAAATATGCCAAAAATTTTTTCAAAACATGCCCCAAAAGTATTTTTTTAAAAAATTTTGAATAGCCCCCTGCCCCCAAAAAAGGTCAGATTCAACATATAAGAGCAGTGGAGTACCTAGAGACTAGCAGTGACTGGAATTGGATATTTGTTACAAACTAGTTTTTTTGTTTTTTTTTTTATGAAAACTTTTTGGAATCTGAAGGGATTGTATCTTCATTGTTGTCGAATTTTAGAGAATGGACAACCACCACATGCATGGGGAAAATAAACACACGGGCACAAAGTACAAAGTTACGGTTTATAACTGTCATGAAAACTGGTGGTCAATGCATCTTTTTTCTTTTCTTTTTGAATGAAAAAAAAATCCCTTTAAATTCTTTTACTATTCTGTAAATTTGAAGTTGCGTTTTTGTCGAAGGCCAAGGCTATTTGTTGCGGAAATGCTAAGGTCTCCTGTATGTAACGGCCGATGATTTAAACCTTGCCGGGGATTGTTATTCCCATATAAACCCAATAAGCCGCATTGACCCAAATAGTCAACCTGAAGCAAAGCCTCCCATTCTGGTGTTGTGATTAGGGCCTTTGGGCGCTATTGGCCCAAATCTCTGCTCCATGGACTACGCCTTATGAAAACACATTTAGAACACGCAATATTATTTCGGGTCCCAGGTCATAATCCGAGTCAACGCAAACTAGACTCTACAAAAAAGAACCCCCAACATCCGATTCTTTCCATGTTTTCTTTTCAACAACAAGTAGAATTTATCTACATTTAGTTTGTTTCCAAAAAATCGTCTAGTAAAAACCTCACTCCTAAACCCCTCACATAATATTACGACATAAATACAAAATAGAAATCTAACCAAAACGACATATATTATTCATACAAACATAATAATGTTTGTTTGTAATCATATTGAAACTACAAGCGTTATGGAACCATGTTTTCATAACAACATAGTGGTTTACACTAGCAACGCTAATGCTAACTAGTAGATTAGTTAACAAGTCTCGTCACCTCTTCTTCTGAGAAGTCGAAGTCTGGGTCATAAACTAGTAGTCGGATCAAAATTATTTTCTATTATCGTTTGTGTTGGATCATCACATTCTTTCTTCGGCATACTCGTAAATGATATCTATAGCCTTGTTGCATTTCATTTTCATAATCCTCGCGTTCCGAGTGCTTTTATGACCTGGCTGTTATGTGATTCCCTACCGAAAAGCATAGCTAACCTGGCCTTATGGAAACGTGGCCATGCACATCGTCAATACATCCTTGTTCACAGCGTTTATCGAACAAGTCTTTCCACGAAAACCTAATGCATTTGTCGTCTGTGACCCAGTGGGTGGACATAAGGACACCTTGCCGATGAAGATGTGGCTGACCGGACACCTAGTATCGTGCATGAGTATAGGTTTGTTAACAAAGCAACGTTTTCGCAAAAAAAGGACATACCATTTGTTACCCGACTAGGTCCGTGTACGTACGCAACGACATGGATGTTGATGATTAATTTTCACAACCTCTTCGGCGCGTGAACCGACGACTAGCATGCATCAAAGTTTTCTTTCTTTTGCTTTGGCATCTTTTTAAGTAGGTTTAAGGCATTTCTTCACCTAATCAGACAATGTATATATAGTCTAACAATGAATTAGTAAAGGGTCCAGATGGATTCATTGGTTGTTTGCAGCACGGCGGCCATGTGTGTGCGCTTTCACGTGAAGGGTGAAAGAGAAGCTAGGCTTTAAGCATGATAAGATCCGTTACACCAAGGTTTGACAGATGCCTGACGTGAAGGCCACACCCGTGACTATGCTAGATACATCACATGAGTAAGATCCTGGAATCCCTAAGAAAGATGAAAACCCATGACCTCTACATATAATTTATTTACACATACATGCCTTGACGTGAAGGCCACAACCCGTGACTTATGCATTGGATATGACATCACATATTAAGAGCCTGGAATCCCTAAGAAAAGAGAACAACACATGACTTCCTACATATAATTTTATCTACTCATCATTGCAAGCTTGCCAGTATGTATGAATATATAAATGATATAGATAGATAAAATCATAATGTAAGATGAGGCAAAATTTTAATTATAACTACAAAACCAAATTTATTTACAACAAAAACCTATCGCATGCTAGTATATATCTAACCAGTTTGTTTAGTAATTCTCAAATGTGCAAAAATATTATTATATGCCAAAGTAACTACCATGGCCTCCTGTCTCATTCGCGGTGGCCCTCCTATCTTTTACTGGCCTCGGGTCGACGTGAAAGACCATGTGTCGTGTCCCTAGTCTGTGTGGCTGTGACTGTGACATGGCTGTGGCTGTGGCTCTGGCTCTGGCCTCTAGCCGTCGCTGTGACTCTTCCTCATTTGATCGGTGAACCCACCTAAACTGAGATAGATATCTCTATCTGCCACCTAGATGCCAATAATGAATGGGTCGCATATCCATCGAAACTCCTCCTCGTCTCCTACTACAAGTATGAAAGAGCTTTGATCATTGACAGGACATGTAATTGGCGATGGGTGGTGCACATGGTCTGACCCCAGAACTACTCGGACGTGATGATGATGGCACATCATTTGACAAGATGTGATACGTAATCTGCTGGCAAATCGCAGGTGTAAACGTATGAATGCAGATGTTCTGGGTAGCCCGACATACTGCGTGAACTGCTGGGAGGATGACTGCATGTGGTGGAATGGACTGGAAATGCTTGTGGTATGGCAGGGAAGTGGCTAGGACCTCCTGTGGCATGGGTAGGGGTAGGTTCTGGTAACTTCTTCTGGCTGTCCGATCCTCTCTGCTCACGTAATGCTGAATTACCTACTACACATGTTCACTGCATCGTACATGTCTTTGTAAGTGATTCGGGTCGATCGTTACGCAGATAGCACGATCAATGCGCTCATGTAATGGCCGCGATGTAGCGAGTCTACAAAATAAGTTAACCTCTATAAGGCTCAATATTTAACAATTCAAGCTAAAAATATAACTAACTTAATTGGCATTACTAACCCTAACCGTCAAATCTCGATCGTTGAGCCAATCTAATGTATCCATTAGTCCGTCGATAGCTGGATTCCCCATATGTACGTGTGATACGGGGGCCGGTACCATACCATATACGGATCATTGTTAACGCATGGAGGCAACATCATGACCCACACAAGATACTCACGCCTATGATGCCAGCGGTCGATGTGCCTCGATGGAACTGGTCCAATCAGTATGTGTTCTCGTTCTCCTCCTCATGTCAATCCATGTCAATGCAGGCGAGTATCACAGCCACCGGTATAACCTGTCTCAACCCAAACTGTCTGCATACTCGATTTGGTAAGATGCCACTCAACAACCTGAGCAGACCAAGGGGATCTACTTACCATATTCACTCGCAACCCGAAAATAATCAGTAGACCCTTATGCATGACCATCGTACGGCTTCCATATGACTAATAGTTTACATTGAGAAAAAACTTAATAGCATGACGAGACCAACATAAGTTATATGAATTATCAAATTCGAATTGTGTACATACCTCGTCAGGTCTCAGACCGGTCCCAACTGAATCTCGGAAACTCGGACGACATAGGTGGACTAGTGGTCGTGCGAAATCTAGATCTCCATTTGACATAAAACATTCAAACATAATATAAGAAAATTTTTAATTACACATGCATATAGGTGTTTAAAAAAAAATCAGTCATCCTAGCTTCCCATGATCCACCGGGGAAATGCATCCCCTCCCCCCTATACAGTAAAGGTTGTTGTCCAGCAGTATGATCATCCCTCGCTGCGGGCACATATGCGGAAATCGCTCGCATGCCCAATCTGTATGGATAATTATATTAAAACACAAGCATTGTTAATAGGTAAAATGATCAATCTATTATACCTGTAATGAAGTAGTGCTCATGCAATCTGCCTCTGGCCTATCTTCATAGCCCGCACATGCTCGTATAAAGCATGACAAAACTGCACTCCCCTACTAACATGCCCTACAAAAGCGTCCAATTGATAAAAGGGGAGGTATGCCGACCCTCCCCAAGTCTGGGAGTACTTTGTGAGCAGTAAAACCACCAATAGTTGAAGTATATAAGCACATGGCGTGTCACTGTACCTAACATCATCTGCGTGCCTGGTAGGATTCGAAAGTGCGACGGGCCATCAACGACAATCCCCAATGGCCATATCAATATCCTCGCTGCAGGCTGGTATAACAAACCGAATGCCTGCATGCATAGATCCTGACACTAACTCCTGGACGTAACGAAAGTCCTGGGTGTGTGTGTAGGGGCACTATCAATGGGTATCTAACACGATGGCAATATCCTATAACATGATGCTAAGCCTCCCCGACTGGTAGATGAAATGTATGTATCCTCCGGTCTCTAACGCTCTACTAACTGAATGCGTGATCAATCGTGGTCCCAACATCGACCAAGTCGATATACACCGTAAGAACCCAGCACGCAATACGTACCTACAAACACGTGGGTCTAACTCTCTGTCATATAGTCCTGAGCCTAACGTCTGGCATGCGAGCGCATCTGTACCCTATGCACAAAAATATTTTAAAAATTAATATGTTACAATAAAATTGTTACTTTTCATAACTATAACTTCATACATACCAACATGCTCCCTATCTTAGGTGGATCGGTGGTGCGCCTGTAATGTAAGTACAGTGCCATCAATAGGCCTGCGAACCTACAGTATCCTAGTTCTGTAATGTCACATAGCAAGTCCATAAATACAGTTAATATGTTATCGTATGATAAAGCCATGAGTTCTAAGGTCCAAATATACATCCAAATGACAAAATTGAAATAATCAGTACATCTAAATATTACTGAAATAGAAATATAAATAAACCATAATTTCCACCATTTCAATTTGGGACATTTACGCCTATCATGCCCTTGTTTCCCTTACCAATACCGCAATTATTGTTTTGACGTGTCTGGGGCTTACATCCTCTTATGGATTCGTTTTGTTACTCCAGATGTGGGATCTCCGTCGGCGACTCGGATGGGGAATGATCTTAGGACCATCATATGCACCCTACTTTCATGTCACCATATGTTCGAACGATGTGTTGTACACTGAGTATAAACATCCATTTATACTTAAGATCAATAAGTGTCATTGTTGTCCCTGCCCGTTTCGTGCACACGGCCAAAATTGGTGCGAGCAAGGAAATGATAATCATCTAATTTGCGCAGTCACATGATGGGGTTCAAATAAACGGCATGTTTATTGTTCCCTTGCGTGCCTGCTACACTTGTACAACCTCTCAGAACCAGATGCCCGGAAATTGGAAGATAATAATATGGTATTTGTATCAGACATTAGAACTACAAAAGAATGGCTGTAATCACTGGTTATATCAGACATAAGTACTAAAACTTCAAAATAATCTTTATACATTACCAACTACGATGGTTTACTTATCCCCCGCCGATCTAACTTGCTACGCTTCTAACTTAGCTGCACTTTGGATGGTACCTCACCTCCTTAGCTAAAGCACTTTCAATTTTGTCTTCTTTTATCATTGAAAGTTTCCACCAGACGTTAGAAGGTAACCTCAACACTTGAAGTTAATGGGCAGTTGTGTGCACTTCTGAGGACATTTTGTAGCACTCTGAAGCATTGGTTTGTAAGCCCCAACGATAACCTTCGTCATGTGCCAATGTCCACTTCCTTGGGTCCTAATTGCACAAAGCATGATATGCTCTGGCCGCCGACTATGAATTCGTTCTAATTTTTTTTTTTGTTATTCATCATCCATTGCCTCGTCAAACTTGCGTCACTTGATGGGCAATCCCAGCGTTCCCGATCAGATCTAACTTTCACGTACCATTTTTTTTGTAATTACTTCTAAATTGTCTAAGGCAATATCTGGATCCCAATGGGTGCCCTAGTCGTGCTGTTTCCCATTTCATGTTTGACTGCGCTAATTATGGCTGTATGTCGATCAGAAATCAATGTCACACCTTCCAGCCCTGGACAATCAAATTCCCTGATATGTGGATAAACTATGACCAATCGTGAGTAGTTTTCCTGATTCAACTAACGCGAAGGGTAGGGGAAAATATTATTCGTAACAGTTTTTTTGCCAATACAATCAACATGACTCCAGTATAACCTCCATAAAGAAAAGGACCGTCGATTCTATGACTGGCACAGTGCTTGAGCCTTCAATGCAGGCCGAAATGCCCAAAATATTTCTGTCCTAACGCCCTAATGCCCATCATACCCAAGTCCAATGTGTCTAAAATCACAGTTGTCCCAAGTTTCTCAACTCCAACCGTCTCATAAACCTGGGTAACTTTTCGTAGCTGAATCCCAATATCCAAAAACCATCGCCATAGCCTTTGTTCGTCAAGCCATTCTTCTTGTAGGAACAGTAAAAACCAGAAGGAATTTTTACCATTCTCAACAATGGATGCTATTTTCAAGGGGCCATGGTCTTCCTATACACCACAACAAACAAACATTTCAATTTACCAACGAAGGGCTGAACAAATAACATCAAGACATTTACTTTAAATTTTAAATTGGAACCCACTACCGCAACTTGTGTCCTTAATCAAGTGTGCAATGATGTTGAATTAATTATTGCGCTGATCCAAACTCTCCATTCCATGTAAACACGTATGAGGCTCGGGTATTGCTTTGATCTCACAGAAGAAAACAATGGTTGCTTCTTCAACCAAGGAACGCAGTTTTCCAAGAGCAATCTTGACTGCACCTGGTGCTCAAATAGTTTTATTTGTTTCTACACCATTATAGTGCTTATTTTTCTTAACGTGATACCAGTTACATAGCACGGATTACCGCATCCTTATCTTTTGAAAACCATCCCTTTTGCAAACTACGAGTAACTCTGACCATGTCGGACAACCATCATCTAAGTCTCGACGCACCTACTACATCATCTGCCCTAACCAAGTGCGAAAAAATGGAATATGCGGATTGTCATGTAAGGCTTCACCAACTTTCGGATCTTCCTGCCCATCGTCATCGAAGTCGTCAGTTCTTTATTTTTGTTAGTAGAATATCATACTCATCTGAATTGTCAGACTGAAAACAGCCGCATCTCATTTATCTTGGGTCCCAGTCTCGCCTAAGGCAACAGGCCTTTCCACAGGATCCACACTTCCACTGGCACCTCCCCGCTCTATTCACTCACCTTGGCTAGAGGTTTACACATTCGTTGTCTCGTGCTTCGCTGATAATGGGCTTCGTCTACTCTGCCCAAGTGACAACTTTGAGTAAATGACCTAGTTTTTAGATAAGTCTCCCCTCCCTGACCAATAGTTTCACCGTAATATTGACATCTGCCCAACCCACAGATGTATGACTTCCACTGTTAGTCATTGGTTAACCTCCTCCTTCGCAATGTATATTCAACATGCTGGGGGTCGGGATGTCCGTAAGGGATATTCCAAGACCATTTTCAAGGTCCCTGTCGTCATTACTTGGCAAATTCTTATATATCATGATATCCCCTTTCGTCTATGCGGGTATCCTCATATGAACTTTATACTCATATGTTCTCCATACGCAGCTACCATTGGTATAATCATGGTCACGTATTATCGCACCTGAGGTTACCAATTCAACTAATAACGCACAGTTACATCTATATCGTAGGATATACCTTCTCGGCGATCTCGTATTATCTTTTCCCCCCATAAAACATAACCATTGTCGTCATTACTTAGCTCCTCCTCAACGCAACCTACCAAGTAAAAGTTTCAAATTAATATTTATACAATTCCTAAAATATACAAGTCCTAAAACGTGTTGTAATCTAAATATTAGCATTTGGTTCTTGTTCAACAGTAATCCAAAAAAAAAAAGAAGCAACTAATAAGGAAAATCTGTCAGTTTTTACATCAGATTGTAGATAAATTAAATCAAATTCATTAGAGTATTCCATATTTACAAGTATTTTTTATGTTCAACCCCAAAAAAAATAACTTCTTGTTAAAAAATGCCTGAAATCAAAACAAACCTTAACTACTAATTTTTTATTTATTATTTTTTGTTTGCAAATAGCTTATGCTTTGGGGTAGAATGTAAAAAATTATGTGTTTACCTAAACCCCAAAGTTGGCAACATCCTACATTTTTTGGCTTTAACTAACCTTCTAACCTCCTATTTTTTCATGCTTGCCCAGCCCTCCCACCAACAGAATGGAATACAAGCCACCCCTAATAGCCGATTTACACCACATTTCCCTAAATCCAAAAGTAGTAAGCATAAGAACAAATATTAGAATAAGCTTTGTCATAAGCTTTTCAATTTAAGAGGCTTCTCTCTACTTTTTTTTCCGTTTCCATTCGTCGATGATTTCATTAGTACTCAGGACCCCACCATCCAACATGTTTTCTACTCTAACACCCAGCAATCCTGATTGTGTTTAGAATTAGCTTAGGTAAACCCCCTTTGAGTGATTAGGCAATAATTGAAGCGAAACGGTTTGAATTTTGTTTGGCCAAATTACTTATGTTTGTTTTTAGACTGTAAAAACAAGGATGTCTTTATACAAGGACGATTTTAAAAATCAAAAAACGCGAAAAAAATGAGACTTAGTCCATGTTGCGGAGGCTTTAGGCCCGATAGGCCCAAGCAGTACTTGGCCATGTTTTTTTGCGCTATGATGAATATCTACACAACTAATCTACTAAGGTAAGGTTTAATGTCAATCCCGATTCTAAATTACCTATATTTTTCAGAAATAAAAACTTTTGTAATTTAATTAAGATATTTTATTCGTTCTATAGTTAACTTGAAAAGACTTATAACGTTTGGGATAAAATTTAAGAGACTAATATTCAAGTTAGAGGGACAAAGTGCAATGTTAAGGGACAAAGGGACCAAATCCGTTATCCCTTTCCGTTAACAAAAAAAGTAAAAAATAAATAAATAAAAACCTCATCATGCATGTCTACCAAAAGAAAAGAGAAAGAAAAGAAAAATATAAAATAAAATAAAATATATATTTAATTAATAATTCATATATACGTTGTGGTGTCGTGTAAATGAGAGAGAGAGAGTAGCTGAGAACGAAAGAAAGAGAAGAAACGAAGGAGACATCACTAAGGGAAGAGCAGATAAAATTTGTTGAGATAAATTCAAATTCTTTCTCCACTTCCTTGCTAATCTATATGTTTCAATTTATTATAGCAACTTATATTTAGTGTAAACAATCTGTCAAGATATCCCAAAATTTTATCATTTGAAATCTTTCTCTGGAATCAAATTTTCGTATGCATTGAATACGATTTACTCACTGTATCACAGTAGTTTTTTGCACACAATCCTCATACGATACCGTTTGATTTGATTCAATTGGCATATGAAAGATACTTTAAATATCTACAGTTCATTCATGAATACAATATTTCCATTTAAGTTTAAAGGTTTGGGGAAAGGGTCGAAAACAGACTTGAAAGTACGAGTAAAAACTGAATTAAGTTATGTTTTATTTCAAACCCACTGTGGTCTTTTACCATAACTTCTTCATAGGAAAACATTTTTAAGTTTGATTCAAGTGTCCAAAAATAGCTATTTTAATACCTACAAGTTTATGTGAAATAATAATTTTTCCAATTCGAATTTAATGGCTCAAAACGACTTGAAGTTCGAGTATAAAACCGAGTTAGCGTCAGATTGTTATTCCAAACCCCTGTCGGTATTTTTCGCCATAACTTCTTCATACGAAAACATTTTTAGTTGATTTTCAAGTGTCCCTAGATAGTTATTTTAAATACTTACAAGTTTATATGAATAATATGTTTTAATTCGAAATTTAATGACCCAAATAGACTTTGCAAGTCCGAACAGAAAAATTGAATTCCTTAATTTTCCAGTTCCGGGGCTAGTTGACAATTTTTCAACTAGTTTAGAGGCTTTTATCAAAAATTAATTTTTTAAATATCAAACATGTATGGTTAGCCTACTACTTGAAAAATAAACTAGTTACAATAATAAATACTTAAGTAAAGATAATTAATCGTAATTCTGTCAAGCAAATGAAATGTATAGAATCGATCCGATTAGCCTAAGGATCAAGACGAACGAGTTTAACACAATACCAGCAAGCAATGTCAGTAACCTTAATCTCTAAAGTAAATATTACTTTTATGCTATGATATATGTACAAAGTTATGTTTATGTTATGCAAATCAAATCCATGGCTTATATGAGAATGTTTTGAAAAGATTTTTGTATGTATAAATGCCTATGTACCATCATGTTCCTACCTTTCGTGAAGGTACTCGGCCAGCATACATGCCCGACCAAGGGGGTGTGGAAATCACGTTAATCAAACCCGACTAAGGACGGGATGTCATAGTACATAATTATGTTTTTTCAGAAAGTATGTGACTTGGATATAGTCAAAATACAAGTACACAAGCATGATTTGAACAAGTTATTGCGAAAGATTAAATGTTTTATCTTTCTCTACGCTATTTATGTTATATGCATCTACCATGATATTTTTAT
Source organism: Actinidia chinensis (assembly GCA_009663005.1). Taxonomy (NCBI): domain Eukaryota; kingdom Viridiplantae; phylum Streptophyta; class Magnoliopsida; order Ericales; family Actinidiaceae; genus Actinidia; species Actinidia chinensis. The sequence goes on along the minus strand of CM018895.1, from coordinate 19,120,716 downwards.
TTTTGATATGTATGATAAAACCTATATTTAGAGAATTATGGTTTTCGCTAAGTAAATGTGCTTAGGAAGATGTTTTTTGACAATATTTCAGGTGATAAAAGGAAAGTAGTGGAGTAAAATATTAGAACCATGTTATGTAATAAGAACAACGAATTTAATGTAATATACGTCCCGGACTAGAAAGTCCGATAGCTTTGAATTGTAATGTATTAAATTATGTATGAATGTTAAGACAGTAAAGTCTTTCTTACCGTCATGGGCATGTAATTCAAATGAACTAATTTAATATTGATTTTATTTATTGACTCCAAAAATACAATTTATTATGTTCCTTCCGCACAGCGAAAAGTTTTAAAGGAAAAGAAATAAAAAATTTTAAAGAAAAATTTTTAACGAGGAAAAATCGGAGTGACGACGCTCGTCCGCGTGACCACGTGGCGTCGGGCGGGTCGGTTATCATTTAACCTATCATAAGACTATGTCATATTTCAATAGTTTTCAAGGCGAACAAAATTCAAAATTGTTGTCTAAATAGAACGTCCACGCCATTCCGGACGCCAACTTTGAGCTCTATATGGTATAATTTCAACTTCTCCGTGTTGTGTTGCTAGTAATGATAGCAAATCAACTCAATTTCAGTTTCAAATTATGTTAAGATGTATGTTAACTGACTCGTAACGACAGATAGAGTCAAATTTAATTGAAAAGGCTCTACTCACAAATAAAAAAAAAAATGACGTTCTCTTAAATCTATCTGTTTGACAGCAACAGAACTATACAAGCAGATCTTACAATACTTTTTCAATGGAATCCCCTTGCTAAATATTGTAGTTATCCCTTTTCAAACCCTTTACTTTGGAGATTATACACCAACAAATACATACAAAAAAATATTCATTCAAATCATCTAAAGGTCCAGTCTATTATATCACAGTTCTCAAAACCCTAAAAAATAAACAATTGCAGAATTGGAAGGCAATAAAAATACCATCGTGAAGGAACAAATATCAAAATCAGAGATAATACATTAAAGCGTAGGAGTACGTATGCAATGTTGGAAGAGTCGTCCGGAAAGAGAGACCAGAGTGAGGGAGAGTCGGGAGAGAAGGATGCTTCTTGCCAGATGGAATACACAACCTGTTATAGGTATTATATCACGATTAAAAACGCTATTCAAAAGGCGTTTTCTTTTAAAACGCCATTGCAAATGCGCTTCATTCCGATTCTACGCCGTATATTGACCATAATGAAAACGCTATTTCTTAAAAATGCTATTCAAAATAGCGACTTACACGGGTTAGCGGGGGAATTATAAGTTAAAAACGGACCCTTATTTTGGGAATAAGTTAAAAAATGGGACTGTTATGTTGTCAGGGAAATTAGCCTAAAGTAGTGGGTTGGAAATTCTGTCTAATCTATGTGCAAACTTGTTTATTGTCATTAACAGAGCCGGTGGGTATGAGGGCAGGCGGGTGAAGTACCGGGACCCGAGTTTTTGCCCGAAAATAGGGCACACTTTAGGATATAATTTTTAGTTCATATGTTGTGCCCAAGGCTATTACCAGTAACATCTAACCATATCAACCACACACACAAGACAAGATATACGTGGTTCGGCCAACAATGCTTATATCAATGGAGAGGAACCAATAAGTCAACATCTCAGGAGAATTACAATGAGTAACAAAGGGAGGAGCTCATCTCCACCACCTCTCAGCACTTCTCATCTCTCACCACTCACTGTCTCTCTGATCTCACAGCACACAAACCCTCTATGCTCTCTATGGCTCTAAAGCACATAGCAACTCCCCCCCAAATACATAGCCTCACTCTCAAGCCCCTCTCTGCACACAGAAACAGTGTGTGCTCCCAGTAATCCCCAAGGATTATATTCTGCTCCGCCATTGTCTTCCTCTCTCTGACAACCTTCTCAATTTTATAGGCCTCAGAAGACAGAGAAGAAGATGAGCTCAGACATCCCCCAAGCTCATGATTGCCCACCATTTGAGGACTTCAGGGAAGAGGGTTGGGCCTCCATCTTGGGATTCTTCGCAGCCGCAGCAGAAGCTATCTCTGACAGAGTGTAGAGCCATCTCTCTTTCTTTTCTCTCTTCTTTCTTCTTCTTCCTCCTTCATTTCCTCTGCCAATATGAATTACAATTCATGTCACTATTCATATTGGGCTTGGGCTTGATTTGGGCTCTTGGGCCTTCTCTGGCTATGGGTTGGTCTTGGGCTTCATGGGTTGGGCTTCAATTTCTTATGGGCGGATCCCAACAAATCTCCCCCTCAAGCCCATTGGAGGATAATTGAAGTGGTTCCAGCTCCCCCGTAGATATTGTGCAAGACAGTATCCGAGATACGTTACCCCCTTCAAAGGGCAACTCCATTCCCACCGACGTTAATGCACTTCTAACCCGATAGTGCCTGCACTTCTCACTTAGGGGACTTGCTCCCCCTCAACGGGGTGCTCTGCCAAAGTATGTCGCTTTGTAAGTCATCGTGGACTCCATCTCTCCTCCCTTGTGTGCCACAACTGGAGAGAGATCACCGCATGATCTTGAGCAAGAGACTGTTTTGGCGCAGTTTCGCGCCGATCGTTTTGTGCATCGACTCTTGTCTCTTTCCTCTGAAGCTTCTTCATGGACTCTGCACTGGTTGCACCTTTCGTGTTTGGCCAAACTTACGCAGGAGCTCAAAGTATCTCCTGCGCTCCTGTTCCACATGGATCCTTCATTCAAGTACATCCATCAGGTACTCCTGCGGCTTGCTTTGCTTTGCCTCTGTGCAAACGATGCTGTCCTTCGTCCATTCATCTTGATAATACCACTGGACCTAGTCGGACAGCAGCTCGCCGTGTCTGACATGCTCCCTCAGTCGGATAGCCTTCTGTCTTCCTTCTCCTGCGCTCTCTGTGTCCCTTGGAAACTCTGAGTTATTTCCTCCACAGCTTCAAAGCTTCATCGCTTCGAATCTTTGCATTCTAAAGGAAAAACATGCCTTACCCCGGTCACCTTTCATGGATCTCACGTTTTCAGCGGAACCGACTGTCCGTTGCCACAATTGTGTCGTTAGCCATCGTACAAGTCCCTCGTATGTTTACTGTTGTAGAGAACACCTCTCTGTCCGCAACAAGAAGTGGTAAGCAATCCTGATCAGAAATTTCAATCTGACTCTTCATCTGCAGATACTCTGGGAATCACTCTCCATCATACCATCATTAGCTGTTGTTGCTGCCTCGAAGACTGATTCTTGTTGCTTTGTTTCCTTGGACAATCTTCTTTCCCTCCTGGTCGCAATAAAAGCACTTAAAGTGCGACCTCTGAGTCTGCCCTCTGCCATCATATGCCGGTTGGTTTATGGTGGTATTTCTTCCTGACCTATTCTCCTGACCTCTGTGACTACTTCTTGAGACCTCTTCTCTATGGCCTCTTCTTTTGACCTCTTCTGTGGCTCTCTGGAACTCGCTCGTTTGTTCCGCCACTGTAGTCCCTCTTCCAAAAGCTTCAACAAGCCTCTCAATAAGGCTTTGTTAGAATGTCTTCTCCCGGGTACAGCTCCTTCAAACTTGGTCCACAACCAATGACGCATCGTTCATCGTGGCTACATGTTGGAACACCCTGTGTCAATGCATTTATCTGATCTGCCAACATCATCTCATTGTGCTAAATGATGGAACACCTCGTGTTATGCATGTTGATCTCCCAACTCTACTTCCTGTTCATCTCATTCCTCATCCTTGGTTTTTCTTGGGGCATAATCCGCATCTGAAAGCATGATCAGGGCTCCAAAATTTACTCCTACCCCATCTCATACTTCTCCAAAAATTGAAAGCAAAATCTTGAAACCGACCCCGTGGATGAATCGGAATGCCGAGAAAAGGAAGAAGAAAACTCAGAAAGAGCTTTCCGTCTCGAAATCAGACCTCTCGGATATAAATTGATTTTTTAAATCAGAACTTTAGGGGACTAAATTGGCAATTTCACACTTTAGGGACCAATCTGTATTAACAGAAATTCAGGGGGAGAAAAAAAAAGAGAAATAAGTTGACATTTTCGGTTTTTGGTCAACATGTCAACACTGGTCAACGGCTCGTCAACGCGCGTCAAAGGCTCGGGGGGACCTCCCCAACCTTCATACTACTCCCGGCAACGGCTGACTGGTCAAAGCTTTATAGTTGGATTCTTTTTTTTTTTTTTTTTAAATTCCAACATCATCATTACTCATCTTTTCTTTTCTCTTTTCTTTTCTTTTTCTTAAAGATTATGATGAGGTCTTCCCATGTTTTTTTCGTCTGAAATGGCGCACCTTCATTTCTGGGCGCGTGCAGGCGCGGGGGCGCGTGGGGCGTTGGAAAAGACAAACCTCCTTTTCGTCTTTTCCTCTGGCGCGAGTGGGGCTGCGTGGAGATGAAGCGACAAAACTTAAGGCGGCGAGTTGAGGGGCTCGGCCGACGTCTGATTTTGACGCGGTTTGGTGCTGGGAGCTTCATCTCGACGAGACGAAATGGTGGTGTCATTGGTATGTCAACGCCATTTGAAGGTTTACTTCGGAAAGTTGGTCCGAAATTCGAAATCGGACTTCCGTTCGCCGCCGAAATTGCTACGGTTTGACTTCCGGTGCTCGAATTTGGCTTTCTGATACCAAAATTGTTGTGCACCATTAGGACTAGTTACCAGTCAACATCTAACCATATCAACCACACACACAAAGACAAGAATACGTGGTTCGGCCAACAATGCCCTACATCCACGGAAGGAACCAATAATTCATATCCAGGAATGAATTACAATGAGTTAAATAGGGAGGAGCTCATCTCCACTCACATCCAGAACCTCTCATCTCTCACCATCTCACTATCTCTCTCTGTAATTCTCACAGCACACAACCCTCTCTGCTCTCTGTGCTCTCAAAAGACCATAGCAAATCCCCCCAAAATACATAGCTCATATCAGCCCCTCCTGCACACAAGCAACATGCTGTGTGCCTCCCAGTAACCACCAAGATTACATTTATGCTCGCCATTGCTCGTCCCTCTCTCATGACAACCTTCTCAATTTATAGGCCTCAGAAGCAGAGAAGATGAGCTAGCCATGAGCTCATACTGCCCACAATTTGAGACTTCGGGGAAGGGAAGAGCAGGTGGCCTCCATCTTGGACTTCTTCGCCAGCCGCAACAGCTATCTCTGACAGAGCCTGTCAGAGGCACTCTCTCTTCTTTTTTTCTCCTCTCTCTTTCTTTCTTCCTTCCTTCTTTCGTCTCGGCCCAATATGAATACAATTATGTCACTTTCATATGGGCTGGGCTTTGATTTGGGCTTGGGCATTCTCTTGGTACTATTAGACTTGGTCTTGGGCTTCATGGGTGGGCTTTCAATTTCTCATTGGGCTGGATCCCAACACATAAAAATATAAAAGCACAATTCGTCTGCAATCGGTAGTGTAGGTTGTTAGCGCTTTCGACTATACATGAGTTTAGACCACTGGGTGTTCTTTGTGCATTATTGAAATTTATTTTGGGGGACAAAATTACAAGAAAAAAAAGTTTTAAGCTATTTACAAAGTAAACTCTAAATTTTCAATTTTCTTAATTAACATCATAAACTTTTTCGAGTCTATTAATAAAAACCTCAATAGATTTTTATTTAACACGCTTAATACAATAAAATATGTGACACTAATTTTACACAAGTATATATTTTTTCAAAAAAATTACAAGAATAAATAAAACCTAGTATTTTAACCGATATTTTACAAACAACTCTATTTTATTCTTGTCAATTTAAAGCCATATAATTTTTCTATTATATCAATATAAAACCCAATCAATGACCCTTAGATGTGGTTGAATAACAACTAAAACACAATAAAGCAATACTCGTCGTTCCTTCTTAACAAATTCCAACTATCAGGTTAGAGTGTTTAAAATTTGAAATAATGCCTTTTTAATTATTTATCTTTTAAAAATGCTTATAATATTGAGAGCCCAGATAGTAATACATTGCTAAGGCCCCACCCTGATCATAAGGACATGGATAACTTTTGTACCATTTTTTTCTCTTGAATTTGTGGATAAGTTTTGGGAGTTGTGGACTTTGTTCCTGCCTACAGACGCCCTAAATGCACTTTTTTGGGTGGTGAGTTGTAATTGGAGTGTTAAATTGGCTCGCCTCTTGCCTTCATAAGGCCAACATTGAGATAAAAAAAATAATTTATATATTTTTATTTTTAGTGATTCTTTTTTTTTTTTTTTTTTTTTTGCTTTTCTCCGTTCATCTTATTATAGGAATGTGAAGTTAAATTATTTTTAACAAAAAAAAACACTAACAAATTTAAAATTAACTTTGGGTTTTAGTAGTTTTTTTTTATTTGTCTCCTCACTTTTCTAATATTCCTTTAATTAGAAGACGACTAAGAAAAGTAAAAGTTGTAATAAAAGATTATAATAAAAAAGTTCAATAAACATGATATCCAAATAAAAAACAGTCTTAGCGCGATTGAGAGCATCTAGGGACTGAAATCTGCTGTCCCAAAGTGTTTGGAACTGGGCCCTCTCCACTGGTCCAGTGGTGACACTTCATCTAAAATGTAATTTATCATGGGAGGTTTGTTGGATTAAAATAAATTTAATGGTGTGTTCTATGTGTCTTTTTTTAATTTTTTAGTAAGATAAAAATGAGGTAGAAAAATAAAATAAGTTAATTTTTTATTTACTAAAATTGAATTAAAAAGATAATGATCAAAAAAATAAATAATAATCAAACTTTAATAATTAAAAAAATAACTTAAATTAAGAATGATACCAAATGTTTTGGATATAGCTATTGTACATCAATCAAGCCCAGTTTGAACTATTTTTTTTAAAAAAAAAGATTTTTTTAGTTATTTTTGGTTTTCAGTTTTTTTGTCTTTTAATAAAACATTTAACTGTTTTTTTTTGACGAAATGTTAAACCTTTTGGGTTTGTATGTGAGGAGTCTAAAAACATAAATATTTTCGTCTAATTTAAAAACGACTTACTAAGACAAAAAATATATTTTAACTTGACAAATTAGGTAAATTTTTTGTCTTGAGTGATTTGTTTTCAAAATTTAAATAATTTTTTTTATATTTTCAGATTTTTTTTCCATTCTAGGTTTTCCCAAAAGAAATACAAAACTTATCAAATTTGATTAGAGGGAGAAAAAAAAATTTTTCAATAAAAAAACACAAAACTAAGAAACCCTAAAAGATACAATACATATATATACATATATAGATATATATATATATATATATTTTCAAACAAAAAACGCACACATAGAAAGTATATGCAAGTAGGGATGGCAATTTGAACCGCGAAAAAAAATCCGATACAGCCCTCGGTCTTGCCCGTTTAGGCGTGTTTGGGGAAAAAGTCAAATCCTATTAATAATTCGGGTGGGGTCGGGTTTAGCCTCCTCCTTCCCGAAACCCTCCCCGATTACCCTATATATATAAAAAATTAAAATTATTTATATTTTTTAAAAATATACCATAATTATCCCTCCCTTACTAAATATATAGATACCAATAATTAATATAAAAAATATATATATTAAAAAAAATATGAAACCTGGGCGGGGGCGGGGCGGGGCGGCATGGGGTGGGTTTTGGTATAAAAAACGGGGCGGGGGTGGGGGAGGAAGGCCAACCCGTTTATTAAACGGGCGGAGACGGGGGTGGGGGAGGGCCGCCGACGCCGTCCCAACCCGCCCCCGTGGCCATCACTATATGCAAGCCTACACAATGTCCCTACAACTGCTAAGGTGGCGATACACGTGGGAACTCAAAGGATGAGAGTTCTAGTACGGGTCTACTAATTAAAGTATTTCACGTGTATTTACCTAGCATAAATTTATAAATTAAGTGCTTTTACCATTAGCCCGCCTATACCCAAATGCTTGGCCTCGTATATGAAAAATAAATTTGATCCCAATTTGCAACAATTATATTATATTTTTTTCCGATCTCTGAATTTATTTTAAAATTTCATTTTGATTATCAAAATTATGCATATTGTAGATTTTTGTTTTAAAATAAATACTTAAAAAAATTATTGTTTATCTGCGCAATTTAACTTCATAATATAATTTAAATTTTTTTTGACATATGACCACTAGATTTTTCAAATTTTTCAAATTCCTTTTCCTTTCCTTTTTCCTTTTTCCTTTTATTTATTTGTCTTATTATCGGATTGTTTGTTCATTATTTCAAAATAACAAATAGTTTTAGTTTTATTATACTATTTTTAATACTTGCCGCTGTTATATGTAAATTAGTAATATAAAGTTAATTGTTTGGATGTTTGAGAGGACCCGTCCCTCTCATATTAAGGAGATAATTAATATATAATGTGAATTCAACCATTTTGATTATTTTGACCGTTGAATTAACAAAATAAATTTGGAGACATTTCTTAAATTTATTTTGGTCAGTTCAATCTTTCAAAGAGCCGTTTGGTTTAATATTTAAATTGAACCCCCCCCATATATATATATATATATATATGGCGCGTTCACACTCGTTAATTTTGGGACTTTTGGGGTTTTGATTGTTGTTGACATTAAATTTTATTAAATGTAAAATATTTATCAAAAATTACAGGGTAAATTACATTTTACCTACTTAATTTTCCACATTTTTTATTTTACTAGCTTAAACTAAAACCCTAAAAGTCACATCCTCAAACGATTGGAACAAAAGTAGCCTCTAGGCATTAACGAAAAAATATAGAATTTACTAATTTATCCTTAATTTAATTTAAGATTACTTACACTTTATCTCCTAAACTAGTTCATATTTTTTCATTTTTAACTCTTAATTTAATTTCCCTTCCACCCCCTCTCCTTCCCCCCCCCCCCCCCCCCCCCCTTCTATTTCTCCATTTAATCCTCTTTATTATAACAATTCAGCCCTTTAAAACTCTAATATTAATAAATATAAAGATTCTCAGAATAGTTGCAGAAAATTCTGGGCCTTAATTGAGGGGAAGTTATTTTTTTTCACCAAAGTAAAAGAGAGTATATGTATGTAGAGATTTTTGTGGTTTTTGTTTATTTTGTTTTTGCTTATGGTGTGGATGGACGTCTAAAAGTGGAATTAAAAATTGTGAATTTTTGAGAGAGAGGTTGGGTGAGAACGTGGTTTATTGTGATTTGATTTTTGGTGTTTGAGAATATCAAAAAGTATATAAATCTTTATGATTTTTACTTTGGAGTTTTGAATTTTGAAAGACTTGTAAGGGTTTTTTAGTTTAAGGGGGTACATGAATAACCTTATAGTTTAGGGGTAATGTATATGCCCCAAGGGATATTGTTGGTAATTTCTTTATCATGTTGTAATACGTGATACTTTAAAACCATTTTTAACAATCATCACCTAGTTGTAAGCTTTTTAGTTGCCAAATTATAATAGTTTAAGGAAGTGGAATACTTGTTTACGTATTTTTAATTTAAAAGGTAAGTAAAAAAAATATGAAATGCATAAAAAGTAAAGTGTAATTAATCTCAATTTAAAGATTTGCTATATGCCCCATAACTTAATAAAATGTATAAATTATAAATTCTTTCTTACCCCAAAAAATATATTTTTCAATAAATTTTAACCGAATATAAAAATTAATTAATTATTTTAATAAAAAATTAAAATTGAAACAATTGTACAATTATCTGGATTTAAGTTTATTGGTAACAATTATTATAAATATATTATTATTTTTACTTATTTTTGACTCAACAGCTGTCTCCAATTAGGAAAAAAACCGTAAAACCGTTTTCAGAGAGAAGAAACAACCAATACAGACCCGAATAGGAAAAGACCGCAGAAAAAGAAACCGCACCACTAGGGAGAGAGAGACTCAGAGAGAAAAAACGCCAATAGGGATGACGAGAGAGAGAAGAAACCATCAATAGAGATAGACGCAGAGAGAGAGAACAGAACACACACTAGAAGAGAGAGAGAGGGTGGTGGTGGTGGGGGAATGCGACCCACGCCGAATCCATGGAAAAGCGGAGTATGAAAATCGGCGAGGTTCCTGCTTGGAATTGATTTGTTCACACCCACTCAATTTCGTGCCTTCAATGCAAATCCTCTAACCCTTTCTTATTTTCATCAATTGTCCCTGTCTATGGTGTTTGAATTCATTCATCGTCTGTGTTTTATTTTCTTCTTTTTTCAATTATCTTGCAAAGTTTTCCATTGTATTTTTAACTTTGCCAACACATAAACTATGAAATCTTCATTGTGGCTCTCTTGTTCAATTTTCTCTTTCTTTCGATTGTATACTCCTGCCCTTTTCAAATTCTGTGCTCATTAGTAGTGACAAGCTATGCATCCTTTCTCATCTCTTTCTTTGTTTAGTGACGTATCTTCTTTGGGTTTTTTGTTCTTTATTGGTTACGGACAAGTTATGCAATTCTTCTTCCCGTTTTTCTTGATTAGTGGTGCATTTCTGAGGTTTTCCTTCTTTATTGTTTTAGGGAACATACTAATATGCCTTTGTGGGTTTTTTTGTTAGTTTTTTCCCTTCCTTTTCAAGTTTTTCTCCGCTATAAGAATAACTTTGCTTTCTTCAATTGTGCACTGTGCATTTACCTTCTTTTCTTGTTATTGAACAGTAAATATGATCTGAAATCTCTGTATGGGTTTTGTTGGTTTCGTGCCTTTTCTCTG
>CM018895.1:19083225-19088225 GCA_009663005.1 Actinidia chinensis | reverse complement strand
TTCCTCTCCTCTCTCTCTCCCTCATCTCATCCCCCTCGACCCCCCCTCTCTTCTCTTCCTACATCTTTTTATTTATTTGTAATATTTTATTATTATTAAATGTAATTATTTCTTTATTAATTAGTTTTTTTTGATACATATTTTTAATTCTTTTTGTTAGTTTTTTATAATTTGAAAAAAAATGATCAAAATTTTTTTTTTTTTATTTTCACATTCCAATTTTATTAAATATTTTTTTTTTTAGCAAATGTAATAATTTCATTATTAAATTTTGAAATACTTAAAATTTTTTAGTATTTTGTTTGTCTAAAAACACTAAAAAAGAATAACTTTTAGCATATCAATACAACGTAAAATAAACATTACATAAGAACCTATTTTTTAATCAATATCTCATCCAAACTCTCCTCTAGAGGTACTAGTCCTCCACTCATTATTTTCTGGACCACAAATTCATTCGTATTATAACCTCAAACCCATCCCTAGCTTGATTGATACATTTTGGCGCCACCGACAATGAGATTAGTGGTACAGGTATAAGGGCGTAGAAAACTTAGATGAATGATTGCCATTCGAATACGATTAATGTCTATTTTCTCCGGCGATTCTTGACGCGCATGGGTAGGATCTCAACACAAGTGATTGCCTCAAAAACATATTGTTTTGAATCTCTTCAATCAATTCAATTTATAATTTTCATATTTTTATAAAGTTCTGTCAATTTATGAAATCTAATACAAAACTAATTAACATACTTTTTTTTTAAACACTAAAGTTAAATGTTAATACAAAAAAATTTTAAAAACAACAACACATGTTAATTAGTTTTTTACTTTTTGGTTGTTTATTAAAAGAAAATTGATTCAAATTTTCATTTCTTTATACTGTTAGCTTTGAATTTTTTATAAAAAAATTATGATAAAATTTTATAATTGGTTTTTACTACTCCCAACTTATGTTTTTTATAAAAAAAAATATATGGATCAAACTTTATAATATTTTTTTAAATTTCTCTCAATTTATAAAATTATGCAATTTTTAATTAACCAAACATAAAAAAAATTAAAAATCTAAAACAAAAATTTTTAAATTTTTTATTTGAGACCTATATTTAAAAATTAAAAAATGCAAAAATAAAATAAAAAAATAAACTATAGAAAATAATAAAAAACTAAAAAAACAAACTAATGAAAAAAGAAAAAAAACTTAGAAAAAGCAAACTAATAAAAAAGAACAAAATTACAAACAAATTAAAAAAAAACTAAAAAAACAAAACTAATTAAAAAAAGAAAAAAAACTTAAAAATCTGTTTAAAAAAACAAAACTAATAAAAAAATAAAATAAAAAAATTCAAAAAACGAATAATAAAAAAAAACAAGTAATTAAAAAAAAAAAAAAACAAATACATAAAACTGAAAAAAAAAAAAAAAAAAGAGAGAGAAGAGACCGACTGGGGTGGGGCCCGCCTGGGAAGAGAAAGTATAGGGAGAATGGTGGGGTGGGTTAATGTTGGTAATATCATGCATCGAAAATGAGTGGTCCCGTGATATTGTGTGTCAGGGTTGTGGTGATTAAAGGCTCCTCATTGGCAAAGGAAAAAGGACAAGAGATGATTGTACCTTTAATACGCATGTGAGCGAAGAAAAAAAAATTGATGTTTATCATTATATTTGGATTTATAAAAATAATCATGTAATATATGGATATGAGTAGAATATTTATATAATATTATATATTTTTTTATTTTGATGAGTAAATTTAAATTACCCAAACCTATCCTAAGTTACTGACAATAACTAAAAACTCTCTGTGGTTACTGAATTGACACTGACTTCCCTTCTGTCAGCCTGTTTTTAAGTGTCGGTTTTCAGTTTCCTCCCTCCGTTGTGGTCCCTTAGTGAGGCTCCTGGAGGATGGCAGTTGCTGAGTCAGCTGTACATTTCATATTTGTTTCCCCTTTTATTCGGTGGCAAACATTAGTACCCTTTATAAATCTAGCATTTAAGACTAAACTCCCCTAAAGGTTAATCATGGCTATAAATAAAAAAACTCCCCTTATACATACTTTCCAAGTTCCCCATGGATCTGTCTTTCTTCTCCATCTCCTGTAAACCCACAGAAAATAGTACTTCTATCTCCAAAATTTGTACTTGAGAAAAAACACCACTGTTTAATGGTCCCAAAAAATAAGCAACTAATAATTTTCTTGATTTGAGCCGCAATTAATTTTCTTAGTTTCTATTCACAATTTTAGGCACAACTTGGGCTAGCTAGTTTAGCTATGTTACATTATAAATTTTATCTTTACTAGAAAATTTGTTTTTCCGCTTTGATCATCCTTGTATCCTATTTGTTTTTTTTTTAAAAAAATAATTTTTTTATTTGACAGAAGAACTATGAAAATTGAAAACTTGGGATGAAATTGAAAAAAAAAAACACTAATTAGTTGTAAGTAAGCTTGTAAACAATTATGAATCTCTTCTCAATAAAAACCTAAAGTACTACAAGACATTTCAGTTACTCCCCAACCATCCACATACCTCCATGGCATCTCTTCTCACTCTCTCCTTCTCCAACTATGTGCATTAGACCATTTCTCACAAGAAATTCACATTGATGACCTAATTGCAATAACCAAAACTATCTCACCTCCAAACACCTAAATTTTAATCCATTTGGATTTGAGCAACCACCATGAACATGCTTGGTTGAAAACAAGCAATTGAAGGTCCGTGATTTTAAAAAACCACCTAATTGACCCCCCAATCGAAGCAATATAAGGGCTAGTGGGACAAATTCCCCTTGCTTGGTGAAATGCACATAAGCATCAGTGAGTGGTGGCAACTTTGCTTTGTCAAAGAGGGAAGCGATTGGTGTGGCGGTTCAACGATTGAGATGGAGAGAGTAAGGTGTTTTGTATTGGGTTTTGGCGAGGCAATAGTGATTGTCGGTGGAGAAAGAATGAAGATTAGGATGGCGATGGTGGTGGTTTTTTATTTCGAGATGTGGGTTTGTGAAAGGAAATGATAGTGTAGGTATTTGTGTCATGAGCAAGGCCCGCTTAGAGCGACTTACTCCAACAAACACTCAATCTATATCTTTTAGACCTTTTAGGGGGTTAAATCTTCAAAATTGGCTCCAACAGCCATGCCAAAAAGATGCCCTATTTATGAGGGCTTGAATAGGACTCGTTTCCCCCCCCACAAACAGGGGCGGCGAGAGACTGTAGAACCCTTAAACATAAAAAATCACTATATTATCTTCCAAAGAGGAACAAACCATATAAGAAGAGCGCCGTGCGACGATCTTGCTGAGGCGAGGAAGAAGATTGTGAAGGAGTCCCTTGATCTAAACTTCGGCAGCACGCATTCATGGTCTACTTTTGGGGCGGTGAAAATGGTTTGTTGGTGAATGGCAGAGGCTGTGAGATTGGAGAGTAGAGAGAGAGGATAGAACAGACCCCCTCCAAGTCATAGGAAGGGGCAAGATACAAAATGTGGTGGGTCTTGTTGGAGTTGGTGGTGAAAAATTGGGGTTCTAGCTTTGGTCACTCAGAGAGGTCTGCCATGTGGGGATTTTGGATAGACAAAGGAGAGAGAAGAGAGAATATTTAACATGGGATGAGGCGAGAGAAGAGAGTGATAATTCAATATTTTAATGGGTAGAGTAAAAATAGAAGGCATTTCGGTAGGAAAGGTTGAGAGGGGCCTCCCTTAAGAAATAGGGTTTTATATTTTTGTCTTTCAAATTGTTTAAAAGTTCTAAATTGTCTCTCACTATTTGCATCTACTTGTTCCTAACTATCTAATTTACCTTCAAGGTATTCTTAATTAATTACAAGTGATATCTTTTAAAGTTTTTTTTTTACTTATAAAAAGGATCTTTAGATTTTTTTCTACATCATGATATATTTAAACAACTTACCTGATCAAATAATATCTTGATAATAAATTTAACTACCTTGATACAAATAAATATCTCTTACACAAGAATATTTTATATTCAATATGGTACTACCATACATTTTGTATTACATTTTTATTAAAATCTCAACCAACATTCCTAACTTTGATTTACTTGACTTTCATCCCCTTTTTACGATTTCCCAGTTACTACTGGAGTTACTTACTTGCTTACTTTTGTTGAAACACTATAATGCCTAATTTCGTTCACTGTTCTCTTTTGGTATCTTTGAGATGTTAATTAGCTTATTTTATAGTCGTATTAAGTGTATTATTTTTGGTTCCTAATTATTAGTGTATCTTCTTCCTATATAAAATATTTTTCAATGGTATTGGGTCTAGAATTGAACTCTCATACCAAAATGTTGAAGGATTACAAAATCTTAAGTTTTTAAACTAAAAGATAATATTTGGACTAAACCTATAAAAAACCCAATAATGTTCATTCGATGGTTGGCCGAGGCCACTTTGATACTCAAGTTAACAATAGCTCTCAAGACGATAAATATATAAAAATTTAATGCATTATTTCATACCTTAGTATTTGAAAGTGTGAAGATTTATAGTTGAGAGTTTTACTTGGGACAGACATCTTATTGGGGGGTCCATCTAATCACGTCCAGTAGGCAATTGAGTTGGTCCTCGCAAAACCAAATAAGTGCAAAAAAATAAAAAATCATATATAAAAATATAAGTAAAAATCAAAGTACGACAACAGCACTCTTAGTAGTTGTAGGTCTAGTACGTACCTTACTACGTGACTAATAGAAATCCTGGAAACATACTACTTAGATACCACGATACTATAACACCTATAACAGAGGAGAGCCGGTTAATGTCTTGGACTATTTGGGGCATTCCGAACTCAAGTAATAATAACCTAACGAGGATTATATTATATATATAGAAAATGTAACGCACAATTTCATACCTTAAACTTTAGAGGCTGGATCTCTAGATAGTGAGGGCTTTATTACTAGGGTCACGAATCACGTAGTCTATTCCATCAAGTCCGATGGTAGTCCCATTCATGCGCAA
>CM018895.1:19075725-19078225 GCA_009663005.1 Actinidia chinensis | reverse complement strand
AGATTTATTATCCGTTAATTAAGTTGCAAGAGCTATGTAAGTACTTCAAAATCTTACATACAACCATTAGGAGTTGTATATACTACTCATTCTTCACAATTTAGCTATAGTCTAATTAATACATTTTCCTCTCAAAAGCAAATAGAAACCCTTGACACAAATAAAAAATAATGTAGTTAAAGTAGTTAAAAATTAACAAATACAACCACCATATTGCAAAAATAAATATAGCAAATTTTATACAGTACTTTATATTTGACTCTCGGAGGTGTACATCATTATGTACGAGGGCTTTACGTAAGGCCAAGGCATCCCATTTAGTAATCTGATGATTAACCTAAACATACCTATCTAAAACCAAGGAAGTCACAAAGGCAAAGTTGTATACTCAAATCCTAAGGCTATGTTTGTTAACTATTTAATGTGTTTTATGTTTTTATTTTATTTTTTATAAATGGAAATAAAAAAACTTATTGGTTGTATTTATAAATGAAACAAAGGCAAAAATTACGAACTACTATTTTTTGAAAATAATGAAAACAAGAAAAGTTGTTTTCATTTTGTTTACAAAATTAGTTCATCAAAATTTTCCAACCACCACCAATCCGCCGCACCTCCATCATCGCCACATACCAGCCGCTTCCAGAACCACATCCACAACCCCCCAACATCCACCGCCATCTCCTCCTCCACCACCACCACACTTCCCTCATCCACCTCCACCCCCACCTCTCCCTCCCCCAATACCGCCACACCACACCACCACCAACTCCACGCCGCCTCCCACCTCCACCTTTTTTTAAAATAGTTTAAAAAAAAAAAAAAACAAAAGGGCAGCACAAACTATTTTTATTTGAAATAGTTTAAAAAAGGTGAATAGAACTTATTTTTAGTTCTGTTTTACAAAAAATAAAACAAAACAAAAACAAAATAAAAACCAACACAAAAAATAGAAAAATAAAAAACGTACCAAAACATACCCTAAGTAATAAAGTTAAAAATAGTCAACTTACTTGCAATTAAAGGCAAACATATGTATTTTGTATATTTAACCTACTTATATGTGCTGATCAAGGACAAATAGGACGGGGTTAGTTGCAAAACCTAACAAAAGAGAACATGGATAATGCTCACCGGCCAAGTAGCGTAGCCTCAGGAAGATAAAATATACAAAAAATCTAATGCATTGTGTCCATACCTTAGTATAGATGCGGGTCAACTCTAGGCTAGTCATAATTGCTATAGAAAAAAACAATCTACATTAATTTGTAGTTATTCTTGCCTGCTAGCATATTTGTCTTTATTATATTGTGAAAAACCGTTGCCTCATTTGGAGGGAGCTACCACCCACCAACTCAGGCAAAATCACCAAATTTAGGTAGAAGAAGAGCTTCAGTGTGCTGTGGGATGGTTCAGGAAGACAATCGTGTGGAGGGCAAATGGGTATTTTATCCAACATTGATTAAGGACATACCAGAGATACTATGGAAGAATGATCAGTTTTGGATGCTTTCTTCCAGCAACACAAACACTACCCTGCATAGAAAACAAAACAAACAAAATGAGGCCTGAGTACCTGTTATCTATTTTCCCACCATTAGAATTTTTCTTGCTAATAGAATCCCGACATGCACTTCTCACGACCCCAGGATTTCTACAGAAAGCATAGTATATGATATTTTTGAGCGCGACCTTAAAACCGGTTTTAAATACAAATGGAAAGCACTGCTGTTTAATTATCAAAAAGATGCACCATATTAATCCACTGTAAGTAAACAACAAGGTAACCCGACAGCAGCCGAAGCAATTTGTAACCTTAATAGTCTTCGAAAAACGCACTGGTAAGCAACAAAATGAATTGGGGATGAAGGACACTTTTTGCTTTGAATTTTGGTAGTGGCATCGTACAAGATACACCTAGTGTCGTGGAACAGTATCGTGACAGTAAAATTCATGAGCAAATTTCTTACTATAACAATCAATAATATTTACAGAAAAAGGCTTCCACAAAAGGAGGAAGCTCTAGGAAATGAACTCACCTGTAAAAAGGGTCAACAGCTTGGGAAAAACCCACGGATCCAGTTTTAGAAGCCACGTTTCTAGGCACCAGAGCATTCATAGCAACAGAAGTTTGAGTTTGTTACAGAGGCATTCAAAAGTGTGACTGCAAATAACAAAAATTGACCAGTTTTATCAAGTCATGAATCGTTCAATTAGGGTTTGACGACCCAGACACCCCCAAAATTGATACAGTAGCCACATCCATGTATATAGTTAACGGGAATTATTGTGAATTCTTCCTTTCTCATGGTTGAGCTGGCTGAAAAGTGGGCATTGTACATTGTTTTGAGTCAAGATAATCAGCCTCTCCAAGAAACAAGTGAGTTAAGCTGCCTCCTACTTTTATCTCAAATCTGGTATGATCGTTTTCTCGGAATATTTACTCAAGTCATGACAGGGATAAACCTAACATTCCTTCATTAAAATCCACTCATCAATA
>CM018895.1:19070725-19073225 GCA_009663005.1 Actinidia chinensis | reverse complement strand
TGTCTCAGAAAGACAATGGTGTGGAGCAAATGGGTCCTTCAGTTTATCTAAAATTGATTAAGGACATACCTAGAGATACCATGGCAAGAATGATCGGTTTGGATGCTTCATCTTCCTGCTATCTTCTTCCAGCAACACAACACTACCCGAAATGAAAACAAAACAAAAATAGAATGAGCCCGAGTTAACCTTTATGGTTTTCCCACCATCAGAATTTTTCTTGCTTGATATGCAATCCCGACCAGGCACTTTCACAAGGACATAGGGTTTCTTCAGAAAATATTAGTATAGGTAGTTTTCTTGTAATGTGCCCTTAAAGCGGGGTTTTAAATACCAACGAAAGCACTACAGTTAATTATCAAAAAAGATAAACCATCACTCATCAATCTACTGTAAGTAAACAAAAATTAAACCCAATAGCAGCAGAAGCCAATTTGTTCACATTAATAGCCTTCGAAACTCCCTGTTAAGCAACAAAATGATTGGGGAATGAAGACACTTTTTGCTTTGAATTGTGATGTGCATGACTACAATGGATTACTCCTGAGTCCTAGTGGAACAGTACTCTTGCAGTAAATTCATGGAACAATGTGTCTCTACTATCACGATCACTAATATTTACAGAAAAGAATTCCACAAAAATGGAGAAGCTTATAGGAAAATGGAATGGAAAACTCACCTTGTAAAAGGGGTCACATGCCTGTTGGAAAAAACCCAAGGAGTATTTTTAGAAGCCCATAGTTTCTAGTGCACCAAGAACATTTATAGCACCAGAAGTTTGAGTTTGTTTACACCGAGCATTCAAAAGTGTGACATGAAATCATAAAAATATATTAAATTGTAAAAAATTATGACCAGAGTTTTTACCAAGGCCCGAATCGTTCAATTGGAGGTGAGGGCCGAAAGACACACACCCGAACTGATACATGTAGCCAAAACCATGTAATATAAGTTAAGGGGACTTATATCTCAAATAGCCTTCATAAAAAAATGTGAATAAAAGCTGCTTCCTACTATATATCTCAAATTGGTATGATCATTTTCTCGGAATAATTACTCAAGAGTCCATGACAGAGATAAATAAACTAACATCCTCAGTCAAAGTCCACTCCCATCCATCCACTCAAAGGAAATGCATTTAAACCTATTAAGCATACAAAATGCATCATCTATCGAAAAGGAATGTGAATTTATTATACCTCCCAAGACTGCAAGTTGAGACATGATCTACAATGTGCCCAGGTCTGAATGAACACCAATGCTATTGCATAGTTATAACTGATCTTGAAGTTAGATGTAATTATAGCTGCTGCCTGTTTATTAGGCCTCTTGTGGAGTTCAAAATTCATCTTAATCAGCTTAACATTAGCTTTACCCATCATTAGCTAAAAGACCAAGATTGCAAATATTATATCCTGCACTGTAACATCAGTGGCATAGCTGATAACACACTGACTTAGCACGCACCACATGTCAATGCAATTGTCCTCTTGATCTGCTCCTGATTATGGCGCTTTAAAAGGCGCGGTGATAGGTGGAAACCGCAGCGATAGCTTAAGAGCAGTGTTTATAAATGCCAGTAGATTTACTTTTTTCTTGTAGGGACAGATTGTTTACAAACAAGAAAGAACAGAGATATAAATCCACAATGAACAATTGAAAGAAAACACAGAATGCAACAGAAATATAACTATACAATCAAATTACGAACAAAATCAAATTTTTCTTTCATCAGAGAAACGTGAAAGAAAGCCAAGAAAACCACCACATAGTTCATTCATCAAACAAGAAAGAACAACAGAAATATAGATGCAATTGCAAACAATTGAAAGAAAGTGAATTTCTCTATGAACTGTGGAAACTGGCAGAAAGATTGACTAGATAGTTCGCCTATAGTTCTCCAAACAAGAAGTAACAACAGAAATATAATTGTACAGTATATAATCGACCCTGGTGACAGAAATCGAGAATATGAGCGTGTAAATAATCCTCAAAGAACATGTAAAGACCCAAAACATACCATGTATTGCTCAAAGAAACAGCGTATGAACAGGTTCTCTTATACCTCAGAAGAAAACGGAAAGAAAGACAACAAAACCCATACAGAAGATAGATCATATAGCTGTTCAATAAACAAGAAAGAAGATCAATGCCAGTGACAATTGAAAGAAAGCAAAGTTTTCTTTTAGCAGAGAACTTGAAAGGGAAAGAAAAACTAACAAAAACCCAGCACGGAAAACACATAGCTTGTTCCAAACAATAAAGAGAAAACCCACAGAAATGCGTCCTAAACAAGAAAGAAAGTGAAAGGAGATTGTAGAACTTTTTCCGGTAAACACTAAAGAAAACAAACCCACAGAATAGTGCGCTCACTAAACAAGAAAGAAAGTGAAGAGATTGCATTAGCTTGTTCACACCTAATGAAGAAAACAGAATTGCAAAAGACAGAGTATACAATCGAAAGAAAGAGGAGAATTGAAAGAGAGGCCCAAAATGAAGA
>CM018895.1:19055725-19065725 GCA_009663005.1 Actinidia chinensis | reverse complement strand
TAAAAAAACTACTAAAACCCAAAGTAAAATTTTAAATTTTAGTGTTTTTTTTGGTTAAAAATAATTTAACTTATACAATTCTTATAATTAAGATGAATGGAGAAAGTAACAAAAAAATACAAAAAAAAAAAACAAAAGAATTACTAAATATAAAAAAAAAGTAAAATAATTTATTTTATCTCAATGTTGGCCTCATGATGGCAAGAGCGAGTAATTTACACTTGCCCAAAACAAGTGCAAGTAGTATTTTGTAGTAAGGACAAAAGTCGCAAAATCCCAATACTATCACAAAAACTCAAGAGAAAAAAATTGTTAAAACAATTATACCATATCATAATGATGTTCAGGGGAGGGCCTGAGCGTATATAAACGGGGCTCTCCAATATTATTAGACATTCAATGTTTTAAAAATCGGAAACCGGGTTGAACTGAAAAGGGCACGGTGGCACGGGTCACCGGTCAAACCGTCGGGTCAAACCGTTTATTGGAAACGTATCGAACCGTGACGTCATAAATTATTTATAATAGATGAAAATAAAATTAATTTGGGAGTTAATTGCAATTAATTTTAACATTGTGATCAAGTGAGATTATACTAAAATTGTTGAGGGTCTAAAGTGTGATTTTAAATTCAAAAAAAGTCAATATGTCTCAGTCAAACGGTTCAATGTTGTCAACGACCGTCAATGACCGGTTCACCGGTTTTCAAACCGCAGGGTTTGAATCGGGTTTGATCGGGTTGACCTAAACGGGTTTTTAGTGGGGAACGGACCGTTTCTCCGACCGTCGATGTTCAACCGGTTGAACCGGGCCGGTTCGATCCGGGGTTTAAAACATTGAGGGACAATTGTAAAAGAAACATAAATTAAAAAAGACATTATTTCAAGTTTTTTAAAAACAATTCTAAACATGATATTAGATTGTTTTTCAGGAGGGAAAGACGAGTATGGCTTTATTAGTTTTACTTTATTTAACACATCTAATTGGCATGGATATTGGGGTTTATATTGAATATAGTTAAAAAATTATACGGTTTAATGGGAAAAAAATAAAAATTAGAGTTTTGTTTGTAAATCGGTTAACATACTAGGTTTATTCTTGTAATTTTTTGAAAAAAATATATACTTGTGTAAAATTAGTGTCACATATTTTATTGTATTAAGCGTGTTAAATAAAAATCTATTGAGGTTTCTATTAATAGACTCGAAAAAGTTTATGATGTTAATTAAGAAAATTGAAAATTTAGAGTTTACTTTGTAAATAGCTTAAAACTTTAGAAATTCTCTTGTAATTTTGTCCCAAAAAATAAATTTCAATAATGCACAAAGAACACCCAGTGGTCTAAACTCATGTATAATAGAAAGCACTAACAACCTACACTACCGATTGCATACGAACTGTGTTTTTATATTTATATGAACTAAAAATTATATCTAAAGTGGGCACCATTTTCGGGCAAAAACTCAGGGCCTGAAGCGGTAACTTCACCCACCTACCCTCATAACCGGATCTGTTAATGACACATGGTAATGATCCAATAACAAGCTTGCACATAGATGAGAGAACCCCACCTACTACTTTAATGTAATAGCCAATTTTGAAAAGTTAATAACTATCGTGTATATATGGCGGAGTCCATTAATCTACATAGTAATTTAGTATTAAAAAGTGATACTGTGTGGCAACAATAACGTGGTATCAACGTTATAATAATTTTTTTTCCCAATTCACACTCATATACATCTTCAGTCTCCTTTCAACATTACACTCAAAAAATACTCAACAATTGGATCTCATCAACGGTTTTCTCCAATGAATTTTCTATATTCTCTCTCTCAAAAATTGAATACAATCCGATATCAATGCTTACGTGGTATATATCACAATCAATTATAAAATACTATATGGTTTATGATAGAATCTATAATATGAACAATTTGAATTACCAAAATAGACCCCAAAATAGACCCCAAATGCTCGTGCAGTCCACTTTGGAATGCATATAAGCTTGGTTCTTTGTGATACTATGTAAGCTTGTTAATGTTGAATCACGATTTCATTCAAAAAAATTATTTGAAATGGATATATACATGCCCATCATGCATGTATGATGGGTATACTTTATTTTTAAATTTGGTTTGTGTTTTACTTTGAACTCAATTTTGTGATTTGAATTATTTTTTTTAGAACTAGTTAAAAACATTTTTAAATGTTCTAATTATTTTGGTAATGTCAAATCTATATATTTTAGATTGTTATAATGTCAAAATATCAAAAAAAATAACAATCACGCTCAGTTGGTGCAAAATGGCAAACTAAAATCTCATGTCAAATTTTGACTATTGGATTCATTTCCCCAAAAAAAGTTTTTATGGTCATGATGTAATTTGGTGACCCCCTAATATGGCTTTGCAAATATTTGTGCCAAATTTGGTACAAGTTTTCGGTAAACCTATAATTTGAAAAGAGTTTTTGTTGCACTATTCTGGCAAATTACAAAAATTCTCTTTCTAGTTTCATCATATTGTCAATTTTTCCCTTCTACTAACAATTTTAACGTTTAATTTTACTTCTACTTACAATTAATTCCAATTGATAACTCGGTTAAGAATTCAGAGGAATGAGAGGTAAAAATGTAAACTCACTACCCATTTCAGAGGAATGAGAGGTAAAAGTTCAGAGCAATGGAGAGGAAAAATTAGTGTAAAATTCTCTTCTAGTTTCGTCATATTGTCAATTTTTCCATTCGTACTAAACAATGTTAACGTTTAATTTTAGTCTACTTACAATTAATTCCAATTGATAACTCGGTTAAGAATTCAGAGGAATGAGAGGTAAAAATGTACACTACACTCTTAATTTTAGGGTTTTTATTTTTTTTTGTTTTTTTTTTTTTTTTTTTTCTTTTTTTTTTTTTTTTTTTTTTTTTTGTTTTTGGTTTGTTTTTTTTGGTTTAGGACACACCTTTAAGCTTCCAAGATCCTACCCCTATACCCACCCCCAAACATCACGTGCAATAACTACAACCAAAAAACATAAATGGGAGGTGTTGGAAAGCTGAGCCACGATGGTGTAAGGACTCGAAGACTGAATAAGGACTCGAAGGCCCAGAAGAAATTATTTAGTGCTCTTACGTCGGTGCAGAGAACACTGGTGGGTCCAAGAAGGTGAGTCGAGGCACTTTTCGAACTCCTCGAATCCGAATGCAAAAATCGCCATTGATGAGAGAGAGAGAGAGTTGTGCTTTGTTTTGTTTGTGCTCTTTTTTTGCTTAGTGTTTGGATTGCAAAACCACAAAGGAAAATAGGAAAAATCCTACTCTATGGAAAAGACCATTGGATTATCAAGACGCATCAGGATGGTTTCCTTCATGCACTGCAACTGAAGAAAAACACAATATTTTTTTTATAGTAAGAAAAACACAGATATTATAATATAAAATTGCAATGCACAATTACAGAATTATAGGCTGCTGGAGCGCGCGCGACAACAAAATATCTTTATTTATAAATCAAAAATTAGTTTGAATCAAAATCTATCTCTGCTATCTACGGCTTAAATTATTAAGTTGATTCTAACGGGCTCCAGATTTCACTTGAAATTATTTTTTCCGCCTCAAAAAATTCACTTTCAAGATAGAGAGAGAAGCTAAAACAAGATAAAGGGAGCGAGAAAGAAGAAAGGAGAGACGGGAGAGAGTTCCATTCCCCCTCCTGGTAGGACATACCACACCTTATTTTTCTCTCATTTTAATTTTTTATTTAATAAATTTATTTATTATTTGAATAAAATTTTATATTATTATAATTATTTGACGAGAAGAGCCTAAAATATAAAAACAATATTTTATTTGCAAGATAAAAATGGAAATAATTATTTTTTTAGTGAACTTTCTATTAAATTTGATAATTTTTTATATTTTTAGATTCTTGATTAAGGAAAAGAGGAAAAGATATTTTTAAAAATCTTAATTATTTGGTAAAAAACTTCACCACACCGATAAATTTTAAAAATAAAACAAACAAAAAAATTACTTCAAATTGAAAGGGAAGAAAAAACTTAAGTCAATTTTATGGTAATTGTACTTTTTAATATTTATAAAATGAATTTGCCAATAAATGTTTTTAAAATATTTAGGTAAAAATTAAATATTTAAATAAATTTATCATAATAAGCGACAAAAAAAATCTCTAATATAAAACACACATATTTTAACTATTTTAAACTAACTATCTTATATTATAAACAGACTTAGTTGAATCCAAAATCTATCTTTCGCTATTACGGCTGAAATCAATTTGAGTTGATCCACGGCTCAAGAGTCATTCCCCCCCAAAATTATTTTTTTCCAATCAAAAATATCAATTCCCACTATTCTCCCATCACTTTCACTTTTTCTCCCGCATCATAACTCTCACTCTCTCTCCTCCATAACTTTCACATTCACCCTTTATGCTTTTGTTGTAATACCCATTTAATTTTTATGTTTTTACTTTTATTTTCAATTTTTTATTAAATTATTTTTTATATATAACAAATTTTTAATCCCTTATTTCTTTTCTTTTAATGACCCATTGATCTTTTTTTTTTACTTTCACTTTCGAATTTTTATTATAAAAAAGTATAAAAAAATTAGATAATTTCTTTGGGAGGAGATATTATAAGAAGTATGTTCTTATGGAATATTGAATTTTCTACGTATTGATACGTTTTTTTTTTTAAGAAGTTATTATTTTCTATATGTTTTATATATAATATTCAAATACGATCTAAAAAATACATTATTAATTTCAAGGATAGTTCAATAACAAATAAACATATAATATCAACCCATCAAAATTTTTAAAAAATATTAAAAATTTGATATATATATGTTTCTGTATAAAAACACATAAGGTGGGAGTAAAACCAAAGTTATAAAATTTTATCATAATTTTTTATAGAAAAAATTTAAAAATGAAGAGTAAAAATAAAAAAACAAAAATCAAGAGGTATTAAAAAGAAAAACTAAAGGGTACAAAATGGTAATTGATTTTCGCACTCTCATTTTTGATTTCCTACACTCAAAAATAGGAGTGCAAATTTCAATACTATAGTGGTATTGAATTTGCACTCCTATTTTTGGAGTGTAGCAAAAAAAAAAATCAAAAATGGGAGTGCGAAAATCACTTCTCTAAAATTTATCATAATTTTTTATAGATATAAAAGTTGAAGTGAAAGTAAAAAAAAAAAAAAGAATAAAGGGAGTAGTAAAAAAAAAGAATAAAGGGTATTAAAAAAAGAATAAAATGGTGAATGGCAAAATTATAGTTTGAGAAAAAATTGAGGGTAAAAATTGAAAGTCAAAAAAAACGGTCACATCGAGGGGGTGGGGATGTAAGGAGTGAAAAAATAACAATCTTCTTATGTAGTTTTATATTAGAATAATTTCATTTTTTTTTAAGGAAAGTTACTGAAAGTTACCTTATGGGTAATTTTGTAAATTTTTTATTTGTCTCTGCGATAAAAAAATTATCAAATTGATAAAAATAAAATTTTTAATTTTTTTTCGTAGTGCCCGTGGGCAGGGAAATTAAGAGTATAATATATATATATCTATAGATATATTATATATATATAAGGTTGGGGATGTGAGTTTTTTAGGGAAAAGTGAGGAAATCGAAAAAGACACATACGGTGGACTGAGCGACAGTGGCGATAGCTGCTAGTGCTTCATGTGTTCTATGCAAGGCAAAAACAAGAATTCGGCCTCCGGAGCTATTTCCGAAAAACGGATCTCAACACTCACAGTAAGATGACCGGATATATAAGGTAAAGAGAGAAAGTGCAAGCAAATAATTGAGATGTACTAAATGTGCGTAACTTTGAGAATAAGAGTTTGCCTTAATAAGAAAAGTTATGGGCGTGCTGGGACACGCCAAAATGTTTATCACTGGACAGATTGTAGCTCTGCGCGTGCTTAGAAGAGCTGACGTTTGTGTCAGTGAATAGGCGGCTCACCCAGCTACGCCCCTAGGGTTTGATTGGTAATTAGCTATTATGTTGCCGACGTCTCGATCAGGACATAGGGGCTGTCAGAAGAAACCTCATCGTGTCAATAATCTCTCGTCCCCTAATGTATCTTTAGCAGCGGTCGTTGCTTCTTAGCCGAGCTCCGGTGCAATATACCCACCAAGTTTACTATATAGCAACAACCCGACAACGGTATTTATCCTAGCTCGACCTCGACTAGAGCAAGTACTTAGTAAATCGCCGAACAACGCATCTTGACCGAGCTCCGGCGTAATCACCTCGCCGAGCTTGCAATAGGGTAATAGCCCAGCAGAGGTGCCTGCCCTTACTTGTATTTTATGTCTTTCCATATATATATATATATATATATATATATACACACAGACGTATAAGGTTAATGAGTGGATTGTGATGTCATTAATTAAAAGCCAAAATAAATGAATAAGAATTTTGCATGGAAAAAAAATCAAATCAACTAGTTAATTCAGGGCGGTAAACAGTAGGTATTCCACTCTTAACATCCGACCTAGCAAACAAGCATGCAAGATGAGGGCACATAGGTGGGTGTACTAAGTAAATGTGTAAATGCGTGATTCCAAGGAGGGTATAAAGAGTAATTAAAGATAGTCAAATTGGGAATTGTTGCATCAAGCAATACTTTCAAATAAAATAAAATAATAAACGGAAGAGAACAAATAAAAAATGCCATCAACCATTTCCCCTTTTTTGTAAGAAAAAGATTGAAAAAAAAGAAGGTATAAAAAAATAAGTTTGTGTTGCTAGTCACAATATATAATATGTTTAGAAAACTAAAATACTAATTTACAAAAATGCTGGGGAGGAAATAAAATGATCTAATTTGTAAGTAGCAACTACCTAATCCAAAACAAAATGGAGGTAATGAACCAAAGGAAGATATAGAATAGGTATCCATTGCCCAACACAAAGTTAGCAAATAAATAAACTAAAAGAAAGACCAGCAAACCATTTCTTCCCAAAGTAGAACGAGTTGTCTCCCCCCCCCACCCCCCAGCAAATAAAAAAACATGGTCAATCCTACAATAGCGAAAAGGGCAACACGTAAAAATCTGAGCTCTAAAACCAAATCCTAGGAAGATAAGGCAAATGTAGAATTGAGCTCTAAACCAAATCCTAGAAAGATAACAAAAAGCACAGCCAACACAATCCACTCTTCATTTCTTTCCTTCAATAACCAAGAAAACTTTGCCTCTTGCCCAACCTTCAAAAAAGAAATTTTGAAAAGGGGTTGTCCATTAATGCACAACATAACATGTTGGCCTGATATATATCCATTAAAGAGCTGCCATTGTAGATTAAGTAGGGTGGGATTGGAAAACTCTCAACTAAAGTTCCAATAGTTCACACGAGCTGTCAAGAAATTTGCCCAAAAACAAGTTTTCAAGTCATGCATGTATTGTTATCCATAGTTCCTGTTTCTAATTCTTGCTGCTAGATTGTAACAGAGAATATTTAAATGTACTTCAGCAAAAATTGAGCAGTTGTTGTTCTAGGGGGAAATTACCTTTTTTTTTAATCAAGAGCAAGATACACAATTAAACGCATTGAGCTGCAGTCTTGACCTTGACCGGGGTAACAGAGCTGTCGGCTTTTTTTTTTTTTCTTAATTAACAAGCATCAAATGTCATGCACGTCTCACTTGAAAAATAAACGTTAACATAGATGCAACCAATAAATTGAAGTGAGACGCTAATGATTGCTACAAAAAATAGGAGATAGCTCAACATACAGAACGCAAAGGACTAAAAGATAAGATCCCATATTTTGTATATATGGATCGTAAATAATTCAAGTTCATTTCTCACATGCACCCAATACAAAGTAATAAAAGCTATGGTTTTGATTCTATATAGGTCCTATCGTAATCTAAGTAACTGATATACATAAAGTAACTGATTATAAGGCCTATCCACCCACCAGAAGCAGTCAGTTTTTCCTCCTCCCAAAGAGTTTCTAAATTTATCTGCTTAAACAAGAAAACATAACAAGTCTATTGTTTAAAAAAAACAATTTAAACAAGGACTTCTAAGCAAAGTATGCTAAAATAATGGGCAATATACTACTACAGTTATCAAATCATTCGTACTTATACGTAATTGTATGATGGTGTCATGTATCGAGAGAAAATATTATACAATCGTCTTACGCACGATACAATTCCATGCGTATGATTTGTTTAAGGTATTGCGATACAATAAATATCACACATCTTTTTGTTCAGTGAATTCTAGTTTTTTTCTCATTGATTTTCAGTACAACCCGAAATCACCTGCGTGCGAGTTCACCCCAATTGCGCCGCCGAACGTCGCCAGCAATGATCCCCCAATTGTCCGATGCGCACGTTATGAATCCCATTGCAAACTTCAGTCCCAACAGAACCATGCAATCGAGACTTGCGCGCCGTGGTGTGTCAAGTAGATGATTGAACTCATCGACTTTGAGACGAGGATTTCTGATGACCGGAGACCGTTCCGAGATGCTTGAGTTCGATTGTCTGAGCAATGTGAAATTAAAATCTTTATATTATATTTATATATATATATATATAGATATTAATAGATATATATATATATATATATATATATATATCAGGTAGAGTCTCTTTAAATGCCTAACCAGTTTTGGTGACCCGAGACCGCATAATAGCGGATGGTTTCATAAGTTATTATTTTGTTTGTGTCAATCCTTTCTCCATTTATTGTTGTTCTTGTAGTTGTTGCTTTCATGATTAGAAGAACTACTCAGATTGGACGTTTGTGTAAAACTGTACCGTATAATATTTTTATCCCCTTTTTCCCCTCAAACCTGGCATATAACTTTATCATTTTATTATTCACGACGTCCTTTTGGCCATTAGGGGGTGGGGGGGTGTGATAGATACTATTGTATTTTTCCTCACTATGAGGGTCAGTTTCGTCGAACTTGTCTGAAATTATTGCTCCAAGAAGAAAATCGGAGGATGTGACCGATCCTAATCGGGATCATTGCGTACATGTTAAATGCCATTGGTAGTGATGGTGTTGATAACACAAAATTAAAATTAAAGGTGTACTTTATTGTGGTAAATGAACATTATGGTGGATAGTTAAATGAAAACCTATTTAGCTCGACTCGTAAAAATGCTACGTTTGTTGAAAATTACGGAAGATTACAGAAAATGTTTTAAAAATATGTTTTTTTTGGCGAGTTGTAACACATAAATAGTTTTATGATTATGTTGGAGTGTTTTGAAGAGAGAAAATATTTTTACATCTAAAGAAGGGATATGTACAATTGTGGCGAAGGAAAGGAAACAAGGTCAATCTGCCCTCTATAGTTAGGATTATCAAAAGCATATATGACATGTGCAGAATATATATGCATAGGCTTTGCCATTATTATTTGGTCAAAAGGCCTTGGTTTCACATCACGGTAGAATCAATAGGTGAATATGGTAAGGCTTAAAAACTCCTCCATATCATGAGGTTAGAGTCACTTACTTGGAAAAAGAGGTTCATAGTGTCAATCTAACATTAGAAAAGTACAAAAGTGAGTGGAAGAAAACTGGTAGTACATTAATGCCAGATGGGTGGCAAGATGGTAAAGGGAGTCTATCACTAATTTCCTTGTTAATAGTCCAAAAGGGACTGTTTTCCTAAAATCGGTGGATACCATGTCAATTATCAAGGATGGTGACCATTTATTTGCTTAACTTGATTCTTTCGTTGATGAAATTGGTGAAGAAAATGTGGTACCAGTAGTTACCGATGGTACATCCGTTTTTGTTGTTGCCGGTGAGATTTCAGGGAAAAAGAGGGAACAAGCTTTTGGAATTCATGTGCGGCTCATTGCATAGATTTGATGCTTAAATATATTGGTAAGCTTGCATAATGACACAATAAACCAAGCAAGAATGGTCACGTTTTAATCTATCGCCAATCTTGGTACTTAACTTGATGAGAAAGTACAC
>CM018895.1:19048225-19053225 GCA_009663005.1 Actinidia chinensis | reverse complement strand
AAATAGCAGCTCAGATGACAAACAATGATCTCCACCATTTGTTAGGAAAAATTATGTGTAAAATTGTGCTAAAATATATGAAAATTCAAAGTTAGATTATAGCAACTAGAAAGGCTCAGGCCTAGCAGTTCAAGGTTCAACCAGGGCCATTCTTGTATTCTTAGATAACTAAGGAACTGAAGAAAACGATGGCTATTGAAATATCAATTAACTAATAGAACCCACTTTGTCATTACTTTTAGCTCCAAGCCCACACACTGCTACCTTGCTTCCATCAAGAATTCATAAGCTGCCTAGATTTGGGCGCCAAAAAATAACTACGTAGTCATATTCTATCTTTTTCCCTGGGGTTTTTTAGTGATATATTTGCACTTGCTCATGATCCATAGTTTATGCAAGACCCACATTGACGTAGAGAAAAGGAGTCACAAAGCACCGCTAAATTGCCTTACATAAAATAACTAAAACTTTACTATGAGCCCGAATTACTAACTGGCGCTGTGGCTGCTTTTTGAAAAATTGCGACTGTGTTAATGGTTTGAAGCATTTCTTTTCAACTTACACTCTGACTTGATTTGACTTGCAAATGTTGGTGGACTTGAAAAGAACAGACAGGTGAGTCAATAACACTTGTTGTTATGTACTAGTTGTTTAAGTAGACGTGCCGCAGGGCAAGGAGGAGAGAGAGAGACTTCTAGGTGCCTTTCCACTGCCATCTATGTCTATACTCTAGAAAGGGGTAATGTACTACTGGCTCTCCATTCTAAGTAAAGATTAAATACAAACAATTGTATTCCTTTAAAGTTTAAACTACTGTTTACACCCCAAAGTTTAAACTCCTGTTTAGCCCGATTGAAAATGCCACATGGATCAGTTGCTAGGGCGAAAAGGAGGAATGGACACACATAATTAACCTTATTGGAGGGCTGGTTTCAAATATACATGACCAACCCCAGCTCCAATGATCAGGCTGAGAGAATTAGGAGTGGTTCAATGGCATCTCTCCAACCTTTTTGCCGCTTCCTTAATCTGTGTCACCACCAGACTTATGCTGACGCCGGTCAGTTATCATAAAAAGGGAGCACATGACACAGTAATAAAGACTTGCACGAGTGGGATTTCCTGTGAGAGAAGCAAACACTGAAGCTAAATGAAAGAGACAGGCGCCACAACTACTAGAAAGGAAGTGGGCATTACTGGAAGACATGTGGCGCGCAGTGGAACAGAAGAGTGTGTAAGAATATAATGGCTGCAGCAAAGAGAAGAATGCCATTATACCCAGAGAGTGGGCTGCAAATATTGGAGAGTGGGTTCTAACCGCCCTTGGTTAGCATTAAATAAGGCAGAAGCAAAAAAGGAAGAATGTTCCGCACCACAATCATCATCAAATCTTGTCTGTTTTCATTCAAAACTTTGGGTTTCATGTCGCTTACTTACATAAGTCGCAGTACCTTCCCCTTTTCCAACATTCTCATTTAGTTCATGTATTTTTAAATTACACTACCATTGCGATGCACTGTTCAAACTGAGTGGGTACCAAGCTTATTTCATCTGGGTCCCTTTACTCTTGACTTAGCACCTATTAAGTAATTGAAGTCCCGTTTGAAACAAGGAAAGAGTCGGTCACCCCTAAACGACACACAGTCAACATGTTTGGAGATAGACCTCTAATGTCACACCTGGTCCTGACTTGTTACAAAGATCTACAATGGCGTACCTAAAAGAGCCCATTTAGGAACAGGAAGAGAAAACAAAAGAAGGGATTGCGTTAGAGTATGAGAGAAAAAGGAAAGAAGGGAAACAAAATGTAGTTTCTCTACTTCTTTGTTTGGATATTGTTTGGGTTCCACGTGCGTTACGAGAAAGTAAAATAACAACCTAATGTTATTTTACCAAAAGAAATTTCATATTTTTTCTGTTGTTATCTTTTATTTTTATAGCATAGTTAAAAATTTATAAAATGCGAGTTGCTTGTAATATTCTCTCCAAACCTCCACTATGGAGAGATTCAAAAATGGGGCTTAAGAAAACATAATCTCTTCCTACTCTTGCGGTTTCATCCCCAGTTCTCTCCTCATTTGGGGGGGTAGTAATACAAACAAGTGATTATGTAGAAGAGAGATACATTTCTAAATTTCTTATCACTCCTGATCAACCAATCCAACGGTTTGCAAGTGTTTTCCCCCACATGCTAAGAGCGACAAGCTACTCTACAAGGGGGGGATCTACGCATATGAACAACTAAAAAATCAGTAGACACACTTTCCACTTTTTTTATATGTGATGATCAGAGACGAAAGGAAGGCTAAAATTGTCCGAAAAACCTACGAAAAGAGAACCCGGGAATGTCCTTGATTGGGGCTGACGAGTCCACGACCGATGCCGCAAGTTAACGATAGCCCTCAAGTTAAGAAATATACAAAATTTAAGTGGGGGCATTTCTCCATACCTTAGTATTTAGGATTCATGAGATTTAGTATTTGAGTTTTCCTTTGGGCCGGGCATCCATGAGGTAGGTCCTTCTAATCAAGTCCATAGTCAATAGTGTTGGTCCCAGTGCAAATAAAAGTCAAAACACCTTATTAGAAAAATATAAAGCAAAATCAAAGTAGACATAAGTTACTCGTATTGTTTAATAATTGTATAATCACCCCCTCACTACCAATCTTTGGCGAGTTTCAGCCCTCGTCACTCCTTCCGTGCGCTCGCCCTCTAACCAGAAGACTCCCCCCTACTCTTCCTCCCTCCTGCTGTCTCTGTGGGTCGCCCACTCCCCCAGCATGACCCCACTTAATGTCAAGGTGACTAGTCGGGAGCACTCTGAACTCAACTTAATTAACCTATGAAGAATATATATATATAGGAAAAAGTTTAATCGCACGAATGGGCATCTTACCCCTATTAAAGTGTGAATCTCTAGATAAGAGTACTTTACTGAGGCATACAATCCCGTGGTCCATATCCAATCAACGTCCGATGGTGGCATTCTGCTGCAAAAGCAAGCAAGCGAATAAGGGAAGTGTTCCTCGTACACACATACTAAGTAAATGGTAGTTAAAAACCACAAGAAAGTCACATATATAATTGGAAAGATAAATCTAAAAATATTTAATACAACTACTTTTATACTTACCATCTTTGGAGGTGTACATCATTAGAAATAGCACTTGGGCTGTAGCTAGGCCAAGGGCATCCCATTAGGAAATCCGGTCAAAACCCTGTCGCAGGGACAATACTAACCACATACCTATCAAAAACCAAATAAGTCAAAAAAGGCAATGTTTCTCAATAGCGAACCTAATCCTACTAACTATAGTTAAAAGTGAGTCACTATTGGAAATAGGGGTAACATATGTATTTGTTTGTATATTTACCTACTGTAATTTAATGAATTAAGGACAACAAAGTGGAAGGACTAGTTGTCACGAAACCTACAAAAGAGAACCGGGAAATGTCTCGGCCAGTGGTTGCTGAGTCTACTCCGATGCTTAAGTTAGCGATATCCCTCAATATAATAAATATACAGGAAGTTAATCATATTCTAATCCTGAGTCGTGGCGGCTGGCTGAACCAAAATCCAATACTCTAGTTAGCGATAGCCCTCAATAAGATAAATATTTAAAAAAATTAATGCATTGTTGCAGTACCTTAGTATTTGGAAATGTTGAGATTTATATTTGGGTTTTACTTGGGCCGAGGCATCCTATTAGGGGGTTCCATCTAATCAAGTCCGGTAGTCAATCGTGTAGGTCCTCGTAAAACCAAACAAGTGCAAGAAAATCAAAACACCTTATGTAAAAATATAAAGCAAAATCAAAGTATGACATAAGGTACTCGTAGTAATTGAAGGTTTAGTAAATCGTACCTACTTAAGTGATGACAAAACCTGAACGAATAAACTACTAGATCTATTATGATGACTCTGACACCTACAAAAGAGGACCCCGATTAATGTCCTGTGACTAGTCGACGACACTCTGAACTCAAATTAATTATAGCCTATGAGAATATATATATATATAGAAAATGTAACGCACGAATTCATTCTTAACCTTAAGGTCTGTGGATCTCTCGATCTGAGTACTTACTAAAGGGCTCAATTCACGTGGTCCAGTGCTAATTAAGTTTGATGGTAGTCATTCGTAGCGCCAAAGCAAGCAATGAAAGGAAGTTGTTCCTCGTCCACAAATATGTAGTTATATAGTTAAAAGGAGTTAAAAAATAACAAAGGCAGCCACCTATTGCAAAGACAAATATAAAAATTATACAATATTTTATACTTAACTCTTTGGAGGTGTACATCACTAACAACAGAGCTTTAATGAGGGCCAATGCATCCCTTTTAGTACATCCGTCTATCACGTCCTATGGTCAATCTAACCATACCTGTCCAAATCAAGAAGTCAACAAATAATGTTTCTCATACGTAATCCTAAGGATTAGTAAAGTCGTCAACTACTGCATAGAGGCAACATATATATTTTTGGATATTTACCCTACTTACATGTGATGATTAAGACTATGGAAGGACTAGTTGTTTCTGAAATCTACAACAAAGAACTCGGAGTAATGTCTTGGTCGGTGGTTGGCTGAGACCAATCCAATACTCTAGTTAGCGATAGCCCTCAATAAGATACATATTTAAAAAATTTAATGCATTGTTGCAAATACCTTAGTATTTGGAAATGTTGAGATTTATATTTGAGTTTTACTTGGGCAAGGGATCCTATTAGAGGGGTTCATCTAATCAAGTCCGTAATCATCGTGTGGTTCTGCAAACCAAACAGTGTCAAGAAAATCAAACACCTTATTAAAAATATAATGCAAAATCAAAGATGACATCAGGTACTCATAGTATTGTGGTTTAATAAATTCGTATCTCTTACGTGATGATAGAACATAAACGAATAACTACTAGATCCACCATTAAGACTCTGACAGCCACCAAAAGAGACCCGGTAATACCCCGTGAATTAGTCGTGGCTCTCCGAACTCAAGTT
>CM018895.1:19035725-19040725 GCA_009663005.1 Actinidia chinensis | reverse complement strand
TGCTCATTAAGGTATAAAAAGTTAACCACCAGTTAATACTAGTTGAAAGGTTACACATGTTTCAAATTTTGTATTACAAATACTTCTTCCATCCTCGAGACTGGGCCAGAATCTACAAGCCAAATGTTCATGTACAGTCATACTTGGCCTGCTCAACTACCACCGCGATACATATCCTTTCTAGTATAAGGTCTAGCAAGGTAAGCGATACAAATCACTAAGAAGTACATCTGCACAAAGAATTCGAATATAGGGCACAGTTCAAGTTGAACCTGGATGATACTCCCAGTTGTTGTAGATGGGTTCCACCAGATCACGCAGACACCTTTTTAATTACTCAATGATCTCTTAAA
Source organism: Actinidia chinensis (assembly GCA_009663005.1). Taxonomy (NCBI): domain Eukaryota; kingdom Viridiplantae; phylum Streptophyta; class Magnoliopsida; order Ericales; family Actinidiaceae; genus Actinidia; species Actinidia chinensis. The sequence goes on along the minus strand of CM018895.1, from coordinate 19,040,372 downwards.
AAGATGTCCCAAATGTTCTTCAATCTCACTAAATGAAATGGCTAAAACATGCAATAATCCACAATTCAACTACGCACAATTAAAATCAATATCAAGATGTTTTTTTTTATTCTCTTCTTCCATGCTTTCCCACTATATAGTTTTTTTTGGAACATGTATAAGACATAAAAAGTCAATAGCTAACTCTGCCACAAACCAAAGAAAATACCATAGTTGAGATAAAAATGTCGAATTTAAATGTGGGAATTATGGATGAATACAACTTTTAGTGTGCAGCATAATAATTGAATGACAGATGTTACTTTACTGCCAAAAGCATCCTCCGATTCATGCTTCAAACCACTTGCATAAGTCGAAGATAGAAAGAAAAAAGGATAGAACCGAAAAATATTGACAATAGTGCATTAGGAAGGAATGGCATTCTTAAAGAAAGCAAGTGAATGAGAGAGAGATAGGTCACGAGGAGTTTGATTTGCAAAAGGACATGATAGGCTATATGTGTCGGGAATCAAGTTTCAGTCAGCAGAGGATTATCCTATAGCTGAGAGGCGCATTAGTAGCTCTAGTAGCATCAGCACCATCTGAGCATAACACTGTGTAACATAATTAGTTAGTACCAAAATCAGTTAGAGTTAATAGACTGGTTAATTCAAGTGGTAGGAGTATAAACAATGTGGTGTATATAAACATCTATTGTAGCTTGTATATCATTGTGTGAATGAGATTGAGAATAATAAAATAATAGAGATTTGTTCATTCTCTCTGCTTTAGCTTTTGCTTCAAATCTTGTTTCCCATGCCAGGTTTAAACACATTGATGTAGATTGCCATTTTATCAAAGAGAAAGTGGCCGCTAAGAAAATTGTTCTCACACACATTCCTACATCTGATCAAGTTGCTGATATATTCACCAAACGATTGTCCACGTCCAGGTTTCATTTTCTTAAAGACAAGCTAACGGTGCAACCCTCCCCCATTAGCTTGCGGGGAGATGTTAGGGAATCCAAGTCTCAGCAGCAGAGGATTATTCCTAATAGCTTGGAGGGGCATTAGTAGCTCCTAGATCAGAACTGTCTTAGCATAAACAATGTGTAACTACAACTTAGTAGTAACAGAATCAGTTAGAGTTCGCGTACAGCGGGTTAAGTGAAGTGGTTAGGAGTATTAACAGTGTGGCGTATATAAAAACATGTATTGTAGCTTGGAATAGTATATGACTGCGATGAGAATAAGAAAATAATAGAGATGTCTTCACTATCTAATTAAGTTAACTTATATTTTTTAATTTGTGCCTTAAAATTATAAAGTCATTTCAGACACCCGTTTTGTGTATGATCTGCAGGCATGAGTGCATGTGGGGCTTCAAAAAAATTCAGGCATATCAGTTACATGATCCAGTTCAAACACCAATTGACGAAAACTACAAACAGGCAACTGATCCACGATGTCTATAGCACAATGAACCACTTTGAAAAATTCAATTGGAGGGAATGCTTACCACGAGCATAGTATGCAAGCATGTAAATTGTGTACAACCAGCGATTTTTGTAAGCCAGCATCAAGGAAGAATTTCTCACCTGATCCTTTGTTAAGGTAAAGAGTAAACAGTTCAGAGGAGTGTGTTAGGAAAGTAAGAGGGTCGATATTTTTGCAAGAATCTTAAGAAATCATCCGAAAATGAAATTAACATATGTAAAATCATCTCATAATCATATTAGAAAGATGGCATTTAATTGTATTCAATTTTATTGCTTACCCTGAACTATAAAGTTTAAGAGAGGGTAGTGGTTGGATAAAGTAGTGTTGTTGAGATCTTCCGCCTATTAGCATCTTTTAGCCGGTTGAAGATGAAAAATATCCTTGGCCTTGCCAGGTTGGAAAAACAACGAATTCTAATCCAAAAGAAAAACTAGAATCGTGTTTTGAAACTCAAGAAACTATTTTCCATGCATTTGGATGAAAATGGATTTTAGTATTAGCGTACCTTATCTTATCCTAGGAAAGCATTTCAAACATATAAAAATGGTGAAACTGATGCATTACCAAGTTGACTACGTTACTCGTATTTGTAGGTATAGAAATTGTATTTACTACATTGAATAATAGAACCTAAATGAATAAACTACTAAATCTTTCATGACTTGAAAAACTACAAAAGAGGACCCGGTTAGGGTGCCTCGTCACTGTCGGCGTCTCTCTGTCAAATCAGTTAATTATAGCCTACAGAATAGAGAGAGAAAAAAAAAATATAACGGACGATTTCATACCGTAAGGTTTGGGATCTCTATATAAAGAGCGCCTTGCCTTACTTAGGGCCAGGATTCACAGTCTCTTCAATTAGGTCCGATGGTAAAATTCGTGTGCAAAATAAGAACGTGATTAAAGGCAGTGTTCCTAGGACACAAATACGAAGTAATGTAGTTCAAAGTAGTTAAAAAATAACTTTAAGGCAACCACATATTGCAAAAATAAAATAGAAAATTTTATACAATACTTTATACTTAACTCTTGGTGGTGTACATCATTATACACGAGGGCTTTACATAGGGCAAGGCATCCCATTTAGTAAATCCATCCAATCTATCGATGGTTATCTAACAATATTCTGTCCAAAAACAAGAAAGTTAATAAAGGCAATGTTTCTCATATAAAAAACTAAGTAATATAGTTAAAAAGTAGTCAACTACTATAATAGAGATAACAAAAGTAGTTTTGTGATTTACCTTAGTAATGTGATGATCTAGACGACTGGAAGGACTAGTTATCCGAAACCTGAAAAACAAACCCCAAGTAATGTCTCGCGGGCTGCCGAGGCCACTCTAATGCGCAAGTTAGCGATAAGAACCCTCAAGAAGATAAATATACAGAAAAATTAATGTCCATTGTCCATACTATAGGTAGTGGAAGAGTTTGAAATTTAAAGTTGAGAGTTTTTTACTTGGGCCCGAGGATCCTTATTAGGGTGGGTCCACATTCTAATCAAGTCCGGTAAGTCAAGTCAATCGTGTGGTACTCGCAAACCAGAAATACAAGAAAATCAAAGCACTTATATAAAAATATAAAGAAAAATCAAAGTACTAGCAACATACTCCGTACTCCATCGTATTGTGTAGGTCTATTAATTGTACCTACGTTAGTTGATTGTAGAGCCCTAAACAATAAACTACCGTCTGAGATTCCACCATGATGACTCTGACCACCGTACAAAAGTGAACTCGGTAGATAACCGCTGTGACTAGGTCGAGGGATGGGCATTTGGAACTCAAGTTAATTATATGCCTACGAGAATATATATATATATATATATATATATATATAATATATATATATATATATATAAAATATAAAGCTTCGTTCATACCTTAAGTCCCTTGGATGTGTGGATCTCTATATAAGGAGGGCTTTATTTTAGGACCACATTTAAACATGGTCCATCCAATTCAAGTAGGATGGTAGTCATTCTTGTGCAAAAGCAAAGCAAAGCATATGACAGAAAGACAAGTGGTTCTCATAGGCAAATATGAATAATTTAGTTAAAGCCAGTTAAAAAAAAAAACCAAGAAAGTCATAAAGGCCATGTTTTCATCATACTGCAAATCTTAAGTAATAAGGTTAAAACTTTTTAAAAAGTCTTCCCCCAACTGGCCTTTGGTTTAAAAAAAAAAAACAAAAACAACAAAAAGGGTAACATATCTATTTTGTATATTTACCTCGTCACATGTGATAATCAAAGACTAAGGAATGCATAGTTATCCGGAGAACCTTAAAAAGAAAACCTGGATATTATCTCGGCCGGTGGTCAGGCGAGGCCGGACTCCGATTCTCAAGTTTGCACCATAGCCCTCAGAACAAGATAAATATACAAAAAATTAATGCATTGTTCCATCTATAGTATTGAAATTTTGAAATTTAAAGTTGAGAGTTTTACTTGGGCCGAGGAATCATATTAGGGGGTCCATCTAATCAAGTCCGGTAGTCAATCGTGTTGTACTCGCAAAAACCAAGAAAAAATACAAGAAATCAACGCACCTTATATAAAAATATAAAGAAAAATCAAAGAGAATACCAACATACTCCGTACTCTAGTATGTTAGGTCGAGTAAAAATTGTACCTCTTATGTGATTGTAGACCTAAAACAAATAAACTACTAGATCCACCTGATGACCTGACACATACAAAAGTGACTCGGTTAAACCCTGTGACTAAGTCGAGGCATTTTGACTCAAGGTAATTATAGCCTACGAGAATTATAATATATATTATATATATATATATATATATATATATAGATATATAAAATATAAAGCTCGATTCATACCTTAACCCTTGGAAAGGTGGGATCTCTATATAAGAGGGCTTGATTTAGGACCACAAATTACATGGTCCATCCAATCAAGTATGAGGTAGTCATTCTTGTGGCCAAAAAGCAAGCATATGAATAAAGACAGTGTTCTATAGGCAATATGAAAATAATTAGTTAAAACGAAGTTAAAAAAAACCAAGAAAGTCAATAAAGGCAATGTTCACATATGCCAAAATCTAAGTAATAAGGTTAAAACTTAAAAGTACTCAACTGCTGTAACAGGGGTAACATATCCAATTTTGTATATTACCTACGTTACATGTGATAATCAAAGACGAATGAAT
>CM018895.1:19020348-19025348 GCA_009663005.1 Actinidia chinensis | reverse complement strand
GGATATCTTGACAGATTATTACACTAACTATGGTTGCTATAAACATTTAACATATATCAAATTTGCAACTGAAGTGGAAAAGAATTGAATTACCTCAACAAATTTTCTCTTCCTCTTCCCTTCTGATTTTCTCTTCTGGTTCCTTCTCTTCTCTCTCGTTCTCACTAATCTCTCTCCTCTTCCCACTTACAACCGACACAACACATATAAATCTAATTTTTATTATTTTTCTTTTTTCTTTTCTTTTCATTTTTTTTCTTTTGGCAAAAATCATGATGATGTTTGTTTTTTTTTTTTTTTTTTTTTTTCTTTTCTTCTTTAATTAACCACCGAAAGAAAACAACGGATTTGTTCCTTTGTCCTTCAATTGCACTTTAGCCCCTCCAACTTTTTAAGTAATTATTTATTTAAATTTCTCTTTAATTTAACCCAAAGTTATTAATCTTTCAATTTTAACCCCTAAACGAATTAAATGCTTTAAATTAAATTACAAAATTTTTATTTTCTGAAATATTATAGGTATTAATAGTCGGGATATTACATTATTCCCTCCTTAAAAGTTGTCCTCAACTTTGTTATTTACATTACATTTCGAAGAGAAAAGGATAACACGTTCGCATTTCGTCTTTCTCTCTCTTCCCATGTCGACTCTTCCATTTTTGTGATTCTGCCATAAAACTCGTAACCAGCGAAAAAACCTTGTCGACGTACTTGATCGCGTGGAATCTAAAATTTGCATGGGGTTGCTTCGACTACACAAATCTTCTCGTAGTTCCAAGGGTTGGTATCCATAACGTGGCTTGGGTCGAATACATACTTTTTGCAACATCGATATGTGAAAAACATTGTGAACATTTGCCAATTCCGTTGGCAGGGCAAGGCGATAGTCAACTGGGCCCACCTCTCCAGAATTTCAAACGTCCAATAAAACGTGGATTCAGTTTTCCTTTCATTCCCAAAACGAATGATACCCTTAGATGGGGAACCCTTCAAAAATACGCGTGATCTATCTCCTGCGAGAATTCTAAATCTTTTCTACTCTTGTCTGCCTAGCTCTGTTGGACGACTCGGGCGGTATACGAATTCGTGTTGTATCAAAGCAATCTTCTCTGTGGTTCCTGTTAGCAATGTTGGGGACCTAGGATCTTCCTCCCCAACTTCAGTCCAACAAAATAGGGGATCGACATTTTCTTTTCATAGATGCTTCAAATGGGGCTATCCTGAAGCTCGTTGATACTGTTGTTGTTAGCAAATTCCCTACTAACGTTAATGTTCTTCCCAACCTCCTTTGAAGTCTAACATGCAGAGCCGTACAAATCTTCCAAGTAATTTGATCACTCTCGCCGATTGTCCGTCGTCTTAGGTGAAAGCAGTACTAAAATTTCCGTGAGTTTCCCATAGCCATTGCAAACTTTTCAAAACTGTGAAACAAATCTCGGGTCGCGATCTGATATGATAGACATAGGTGTTCCATGAAGGCGAATGATTTCCTTTAAGTTAAGGTTGGGCCAGTGCATCCATCTTGTGCGTAATCTTCATAGCTAAGAAAAAATGTGCCGACTTGGTGATACCACGGTCCGACAATTACCCAAATGGTATCGTTCCCGTCTATTCGAACGTGGTAATCCTACGACAAATTCCCTCGTAATGCTGTTCCCATTTCCATTCTGGAATGGGAAGAGAAGTCACAATCCTCCTGACGTTGGTTGTTTGCCGTTCCGCTTTCACTCTTTGACATTGATGCAAAAAACCGTGCTACAAAGCTTGCAACGTCTTTCTTCATGCTTGGCCACCACAACATGTCCCTCAGAAATCATGGTACGTCTTGTGCAATCCTGGTGAATAGCACTTTTGAACTATGGGGCTTGCTCTAAAATTTGTTGCTTTTTCTTCTTTCTGCCGAACATGGTACCCACAATCTGTCCTTCCAATCTCAAAACGCCGTCAATAAAAGAAAACTAAATCCTGGCTTTTCCTCGCTTCCACTTCCGTCACGCTAGTTCCTCAATATATCATCCATTTGCGCGGCCTTGTCGCTCAATATAGTGGACTACATCGTAAGAGCATAACATAGCATCCTCCTTGTGAGACACCGATCTCGACAACATCAAGTTCCCTCAAATTTCTAGTAGTGTTGGTTGGGTTGGTGATCCATGTACGCCAAACTTGCTGGAAATTTCGACTGAAGTGCATCCGTACAACATTTGCTTTACCGGGGGTGATAAAGAATCGTAAGATCGTAGTCCTTCATCATTTCCCACCACGTCGCGGTCGTGTTGAGTTTCTTTTGTTGTGAAAAGGTATCTTGAGGCTTTTTGTGATCTGTGTAAATCTCACATGGCCTCTCCACAAATAAGACTCCAGATTTTGAGGGCAAAAAATCACTGCTGCACGTTCAAATCCGTGGGTTGGGTAGTTCTTCTCATAGGTTTTAGTTGTCGTGAGGCAATAATCAATCACTTTTCCATTCTCTCATCAGACACACCACCCAGTCCCTTATGCCGAGGCATCGCTAAAAATCAACATAGCTACCCTCTTCCATTGGTAGATCAAATAGGAGCCGATATCAACCGGTTCTTCAACTCTTGTAAACTGTCTTCACATCGGTATACTCCCACTTGTAGTTAAGTGCTTTTCGGGTCAATTTTGTCATTGTGTTGCTATCGTGAAAAGGCTTGCACAAATCGTCTGTATAACCGGCGCGTCCCAAAAAGCTTCTGATCTCTGTAGCATTTTTGGTCGTGGCCAATTCACAACGTCTTCAATTTTCCCTGTGGGTCGACACAAAAAAAAAAAAAAAAAAAAAAAGAAATTCCCGTTCTTTGAAATTATATGTCCCAAAAAGGCAATCTCTATCGAAAGCCAATCGCACGTTTTTTTGAACTCGCAAAAAGTTTCTCCTCCGCTTAATGTTTGCAAAAGCTATCCGTAGATGTCGCTACCATGATCCTCATTATTCTTGGAATAATGAGGATGTCGTCAATCAAGACTATAATGAAATCAGCGAGGTGAGCCGTGAATACACGATTCATTATTCCAGGAAAGCTGCGGGGCATTGGTTATCCAAATGGCATCAACTAAGACTTCGTAGTGTCCTATCGTGTATGGAATGCGCTCCTTTTTGGTATATCCTCCTGGCTTGATCTTCAGTTGGTGATACCCTGACCCGAATAATCTATCTTGGAAATACTTCGCACTTGAGTTGGTCAATAGAATCGTCGCTCCGGGGTAAGGATACTTGTTCTTTATGGGGACTCGTTCAATTCTGCGGTATAATCGTGCCATCTCATGAAGCGCCGTCTTGCTTCTTCACGACAAAATTGGGCACCCCAAGGTGAGGTCTTGGTCCGTATAAAACCCTTACCAACAACTCTTGAAGCTTAAGGCTTTAACTCTTTCAATTCGACAATGTGCCATTTTGTATTGTGCCTCGAAATGAAGTGGTACCCGGAACTAATCAATGGTATTCGCAATTCTCTATCAGGAGGCAACTCGCAAGATCATCTGGAAATACGTCCATAAATTCCCTCACAACTGGTATAATCATTGGGTGATCTCTTTGGGTGTGCAATCTATATGGATGCAAAGTAACGCTTGGCATCCCTTCCTAACACTCGACGTGCATGCATATACGAGGATAGGTAGAAGGTGGTGGGATAACACCTTCTCCTCTCAAATGTCGCGTTGGTTGCATAGGAATTTGAAAAATTTACTTTTCTTTGTTCAACACAATCTTGGTGGCATAACTTGATGCCAACCAATCCATCTCATAAATACATCAAAGTGCTGGATTCTAAGGGAATTTAGGTTACATGAAGAATGACTTCGTGTACTATGAAATTTACAATCCCTAAAGATATGTGAACCTATCATGCATGGAGTTTTCTGATGGATTGAAACATGTAAGTACGTTCAAAGGTTGCGGGCGGAGTAGACAATTTAGTAGCAAAAGCCCAGGTTCAAACAAAAGAGGGGGTCGACCCGAATCATCAAATACGTGAGCAGGATATGAATCGATTGTGAGTATACCTAGACCCACATATGTGGAGTCTTGTTACGTCTCAGGTACAAGTGGCAATACTCTCCTTTGGCTGAAGTTGACCCCTTCCAGCTTGAAGTGGGTCTTTGAACAGTTGGGATGGTGTTAATGGTGGGAAACGACCATAGCCCGGGAATGATTTGATTTGGACGGCCTTGATCATATGGCCTTGTTGGCCACAATTGAAACAGAAGCTCCCCGTCCCTGCATAACAAACGGTCCCTTGTGAACTTCCACACTTAGAACAGTGTGATAAGTTTCCCCTTGTAATGATGATAACGATGAGTGTTCTTGCTCATTATTCCCAGGCATGTTTGACTTCTGGATGAATTGCATTTGACCCTCCTGGTCCATTGGATGCTTCCTCTTTTCCTCTTATTGTCCCGATCTTGATATATTCCTCTTTACTCTCCTTTCAGCTTAGGAGTGCACAATTCACCCTTCTGCATACGTAGGCAACCGAAGTCAACTCCAGTCGACGCTGGATGTTCCCCCTCTCAAACTATCCTCAATTTTTCTTGCTTTCTTTCCTAGGTGTCCGACCATATACGGTGGCAGCCCCAAACCCCCAAAAAATTAATCGCGCCAATTCCGTGAACTTGGCCCTCAATAAGCCATCACAGAGTCATACTTCCTTGCTTAAGTGAATAAACTCCTTTAAGTTTCTTGACTTGAGTGCTTTTGGAAAATACTTATCATCGAAAACTGCTTGAAACGCTCTCCCAAGTCTGTTGGGCTCCCTCTCCGAAGTGATTAGTCACCATTCTGCGCCTCTCCCACAAACATGTAGACGGCGAAGCTAACCTTTTGTGAATCGTGCATAGAAATACTGTGTAAGTCCTTTTTCTGATCTCATTGTAGGCCAACGCCATGGCCCCCTTGGGATCAGTCGTACCTCAAACGTTGGGGGCATTAGGTTTGCGAAATTGCTGGCTCGTTGGGATCCCTGGGGCAGGATTTG
>CM018895.1:19012848-19015348 GCA_009663005.1 Actinidia chinensis | reverse complement strand
ATATCAACCCTCCCTATCACAACCTCTAATGCACTGGAATATTTAAAAGCTGGTGAGGACCGCTTAAATTTTGCTGATAATCACTTACCGGGCACTGCAATCATGGCTGAATTGACTACATAAAATATGATGGCCACCGAGGTTCAGGACACATTTGAACATGTCTGATAAAGCTGAAAGCTTGCTTCCTGGGAATGCACGTGGATGAGTCCGTTCTTGTTCAGTTTATTCTCACTCACTTCCTTCACAGTTTGGCCCATTCACAATTCACTATAATGAACTATAAAGACAAGTGGAGTTTGAATGAGCTAACTAGTATGGTTTTCATGAAGAAAGTGAGATTGAGAGAGGAAGGACGCCACACTTCCACTTTCTGAACTCAAGGAAGAATGAAGAAGAAAGAAAATTCGGTAAGGCTCAGAAAAAATCTGCCAAAATCTCTGCGAATGACCTGAGAAGTATTAGCCTGAAAGAATGGTTTCACTGTCACGTGTCACTTTTGGGGCCATAAGGACATGTGGAGAAGACTGTCACAAGCGAGAGCGTGGTTCCGAAAGAAGGTAATGAACTTCTTTGTATTTTATGATCACATCCTTGCGAGTACCTTCTAATACATGGTGGATTGATTCCTGGAGCCCCAACTCATATTTCAAATTCTATGCATGGATACCTTACCACCGCGGAAACCGGAGGAAAGTGAGAGATTCTCTTTATGGAAACCGTCTCAAAGCTCAAATGGGTAGTTGGTACCGTTTTGATTTTGGAGACTGGTCATCATATGATCTCGAAGATCCTTTTTATGTTTCCCTCTATTTCTAGAAATTTAGTTTTCATTATATAGATAGAGATCGTTCTGGATATTCAGTTTTATTAAGTTGTGGAAACTCAGTTTGAATTTTACTTTCACTAAATTTGGTTTTGGTGATTTTATGTGATGGTTTAATATAAAATTGCCTTAAATCATGAGTTTACTACATAATCTTTGTTTAACCTTTGGCATTCGATGTTGGATCAAAACGTGTAAATTAATGCAAACTCCATCAACCTTGTGGCATAAAACGGCTGGGACTATTTCTAGGATAGAATTGAAAGAATTAGTAAGAATGGGACTTGGAAAATCTAACTTTACTACTTATTTGAAATATGTTGGAGATTGCATGAAAGGAAAGCAAACTAAACAAACAAAGAAAGGAGCACATAATAATGAGCTTCTTGAAAAATTCACACTGATATTGCGAATTCCAACTCCATGTATTAGTGTACAAAAATATTATCACCTTTATAGATGACTTCGCACTATATGGATATTTGTATTAATCATGAAAATCTAACTTAGGCCGGTGACATTTTGAAAACTCCTCAACCTTGTGGCATAAAACGGCTGGGACTATTTCCAGGGATAAGATTGAAAGATTATTAAAGAATGAGATTTTTGGAAAATCGAAACTTTAACTGATTTTGAAATATGTGTAGATTGCATTAAAGAAGCAAACTACAACCAAAGAAAGGATCCACAGAAGTAATGAGCTTCCTTGAAATATTCACATACTGATATTTTGCGAAATTTCCACTCCATGTTTAAGTGGGACAAAATATTTTTAGATCACCTTTATAGATGACTTCTCACGATATGGATATTTGTATTTAAATTCATGAAAAGCTCAGGCCGTTGACATTTTTAACAGTGTAACATTACGTGGGTCGAGAGACAATTAACATCAGATATAAAAAGTAAAAATATGAGGTCATATAGAGATGGTAAATGAATTTTATGGTAAATAGCGAGTCAGGCCAAAATCTCTGCGCCATTTGCCAAACTATAGAAAAAGGCAAGGCATTCGTGCTCAATACACAATGCTGGTACTCCACAAGCAAGAAGGGAGTTTTGGCGAATGCGTAATCGTACACGTATGGATATTGTTAGGAGTATGATGAGTTTCTAACGAATGTCCCAATTTTTGTGGAGTGGAAGCACTTAACACGCAGTGTATATCTTGAACAGGTTCTAGTAAGTCGTCCCAACTACTCTTTTGCGTTGTGGACTGGTAAGGACACCTAGTTTGAGACATTTCCATGTTTGGGGTTGTCCAGTGAGGCTGAAATTCTATCCACAGAAAGAAATTAGATTCTAGAACAATTTTTGGGTATTTCATTGGTTATCCAGAAAAGTCCTAAGGGGTACAGATTCTATTGTCCTAACATAGTACGAGAAAATCGTTGAAACTGGAAATACCAGATTCTTAAGAATGGCGAAATTAGTGGGAGTGAGAAATCAAGAACAAGTGAGTTTCGCTGAAGTTAGAGTTGACATCACCAACTAATTCTTCCTCGTCGAGAAGTTGTCACTCCTCAGATAACCACCATTCTGAGGAGAACGACACTAATAAATGATTCTCACTTCATGAGGATATCGGCCATGAAAATAATGTAGAACCACCACAACCGGCAGTTCTAAGAAGATCTCAGAGTAGAAATCTGCCATCTCTCCGAATGATTATGT
>CM018895.1:18975348-18985348 GCA_009663005.1 Actinidia chinensis | reverse complement strand
CGATTAATGTTGGTTGTGTATGCGCTGCACTTCGTTAGAGAATCAGATTTGGAACAAGGTCAGTTTAGTCTTTTCAATCCTATTGATGGATGTTTTGAAGAAAATTTTTATTCATGAGATGAGTTTTCGTTTGGATAGATGTGAGTGAACAGTAACTCAGTAACCACCATTTGTTTTTCCGATTTGTTCACGTTGCTGAACGTTATACAGCTATATGTTTGGGAATAGTAACTCAATGACAACCATATTTTTTGCCGGTTTTGCCCCTTCTTTTGTTGAATGTTGGACGGTTTTCACCCTCTAAGTTGATCCAATTACAGAGCCATCAAATCCCTAATTTCTTGTAGTCGGTGGGTTTGTTTCTCTCAGACGGAGAGAGAGTGGTTTGTCCGATAAAATGGAGCAAGAAGCAAGCGTTGATGAAGGTGAATCTATGCCTTTGAAAATCAACGTGTCTCAAATCCAAGATTTGTCGTCGAAGTTGTGTTAACCATTCCAGTAGATCTGACAGAAGCAAGTCTTAGATTTGCGATCGTACACGTATTTCTTGTGGTTTAAAAGTTCTTCTACAAAATGGCGATTGATGTTGGTTGTGTATGTGCTGCACTTCGTTAGAGAATCAGATTTGGAACAAGGTCAGTTTAATCTTTTCAATCCTATTGATGGATGTTTTGAGGAAAATTTTTATTCATGAGATGAGTTTTCGTTTGGATAGATGTGAGTGAACAGTAACTCAGTAACCACCATTTGTTTTCTCCCGATTTTGTTCCTATTTTTGTTGAATGTTATACAGCTATATATTTGCGAATAGTAACTCATTGACGACCATATTTTTTGCCGGTTTTGCCCCTTCTTTGTGAAGATGGACGTTTCACCCTCTAAGTTGATTCCAATTACAGAGCCATCAAATCCTAATTCTTGTATTGTTAGCGGTGGGTTTGTTTCTCTCAAACGGATGAGGGGAGAGGGAGTGGAGTGGTTTATCCGGATAGGTTAAAATGGAGCAAGAAGCCAAGACATTGATGAGGTTGAATATGTGCTTTCAAAACCCACGGTCTCAGATCCAAGATTTGTCGTCGAAGTGTGTTACATTCCAGTAGATTGACATCAGCAAGTTTGAGATTGCGATCGTACAAGTATTTCTTGTTGTTTAAAAGTTTTCTACCAAAATGGCGATTGATGTGGCTGTGTATGCGTGCACTTCGTTTAAGAATCAGATTTGGAACAACGGTCAGTTTAATCTTTTCAATCCTATTTGATGGATGTTTTGAGAAAATTTTTTATTCATGAGATGAGTTTTCGTTTGCCGTTTTTGTTCCTACTTTTGCTGAATGTTGGACACTTTTTACACTTTTAGTTGATTGAATTACAAAGCCATCGAATCCCTAATTGCTTATAGTCGGTGGGCTCGTTTCTGTCAAACAGTGAGAGAGTGGTTTGTAGTTAAAATTTGAGCGGAAAGCAAGTGTTGATGTAGGTGAATATGTGTCTTTCAAAACCCACGAGTTCAGATCCCAAGATTGTCGTCGAAGTTGTGTGAGCCTTCGAACGATCTAACAGAAGCAAAATATTGCGATCGTACACGTCTTTCTTGTGGATGTTGAAGTTCTGTTACCACGGGCGAGGATGTTGCTGTGGTATGCGCTGCCCACTTGTTTGAGTATCAAAGTGGGAATCAGGGCAAGGGAAGGGGGCAAGCGAGGGAGACCCTCACCCCCTACCCCACCTTTTCCCTCTTCTTATATTTTGAGGAATATTTTCTATCATGAGATGAGTTTTTGTTTGATAAACGCGAGTGAATAGTAACTCAGTGACCACTATTTTTTTCTCCCGATTTTGCTCCTACTTTTTTTAAACGTTGTACGGCTATATATTCATGAACAGTTACTTAGTGACGACCATATTTTTTTGCCATTTTGCCCTTATTTTAACTGAATATTGGACGGTTTTCACCCTCTTAGTTGACCGAATTACAGACCCATCGAATCCCAAAATTCTTATTGTTGGTGGGTTTGTTTCTCTCATACGGAGATGGAGTGGTTTGTACGGTAAAATTAGAGCGAGAAGAAGCGTGATGAAGGTAAATCTGTGGCTTTAAATACCCACGTGTCTCAGAGCCAAGATTTGTCGTCGAAGTTGTGTTAACCACTCCAGAAGTCTCACGGAAGCAAAGTCTGAGATTTGCGATCGTCAGTAGACGTATTCTTGGGTTTAAAAGTTCTTTGCGAATGGCGATTGATGTTGGCCCATGTATGCGATGCACTTCGTTGAGAATCATGATTTGAAAAGGTCAGTTTAATCATTTCAATCTATGAAGATGTTTGAGAATAATTTTATGATGAGATTAGTTTTCGTTTGGATAATGGTGAGTGAATAGTAAAATCAATGACCACCATTTTTCATCCATTTGCCATTACTTTGCGAACGTTGTACGACAATAACTTCGCAAACAATACCTCAGTGATGACTGTAGTTTTTTTTTGCTTTTGCCCCTTCTTTGCTGAACGTTTGGACGCTTCTACCCTATTAGTTGATCGAATTACAGAGCAAGTCGAATCTCTAATTTCTATAAGCGGGGGTTGGGTTTGTTCTCTCAGAGGTGGAGAGGGAGGGGTGGTATAGCGGTAAAATTGGAGAGGCGAAAAGAAAGCGTGTGATAAAGGTGAATCTATACCTTTTAAAACCCACGGGCCTCATATCCAAGATTTGTCATCGAAGTTGTGTTAACCATTCCAAAAGATCTGACAGAAGCAAGTCTGAGATTTGTGATAATATTCATATTTCTTGTGGTTTAAAAGTTCTTCAACAAAATGGCGATTGATGTTGGCTGTGTATGCGCTGCACTTCGTTTGAGAATTAGATTTGGAATAAGGTCAGTTTAATCTTTTCAATCCTATTGATAGATGTTTTGAGGAAAATTTTTATTCATGAGATTAGTTTTCATTTGGATAAATGTGATTGAATAGTAACTCAGTGACCACTATTTTTTTCTCCCAATTTTGCCCCTACTTTTGCTGAACGTTGTACGACTATAAGTTCGCAAATAATAACTCAGTGACGACTATATTTTTTTTGTCGCTTTTGCTCCTACTTTTGCTGAACATTGGACAACTTTCACCCTCTTAGTTCATCGAATTACAGAGCCATCGAATCCATAATTTCTTAGAGTCGGTGGGTTTGTTTTTCTCAGACGGAAAGGGAGTGGTTTGTAAGGTAAAATTGGAGCGAGAAGCAAGCGTTGAAAAAGTTGAATCTGTGGCTTTCACAACCACGAGTCTCATATCCAAGATTTGTCGTCGAAGTTGTGTTAACCATTCCAGAAGATATAACAGAAACAAGTCCGAGATTTGCGATCGTACACGTATTTCTTGTTGTTTAAAAGTTCTTCTACGAAATGGCGATTCATGTTGGCTGTGTATGTGCTCCACTTCATTTGAGAATCAGATTTGGAACAAGGACAATTTAATCTTTTCAATCCTATTAATAGATGTTTTGAGAAAAATTTTTATTCATGAGATGAGTTTTTTCCATTTGAAATAGATGTGAGTGAACAGTAACTTAGTGACCACCATTTTTTTCCTCCCGATTTTGCCCCTACTTTTTTTAATTGTTGTACGGCTATATGTTTGTGGAAAGGAACTCAGCGACGACCATATCTTTTTTTGACTGCTTTTGCCCCTATTTTTACTGAACGTTGGACGGTTTTCAGCCACTTCGTTGATCGAATTACAGAGACATCGAATCTCTAATTTCTTATAGTCAGTGGGTTTGTTTCTCTCAAACGAAGAGGGAGTGGTTTGGTAGGGTAAAATTGGAGCGAGAAACAGGCGTTGACGAAGGCGAATCTGTGCCTTTCAAAACCCACATGTCTCAGATCCAAGATTAATCGTCGAAGTTGTGTTAATCATTCCAGAAGATCTGACAGAAGCGAGTCGGAGATTTGTGATCGTACACGTATTTGTTGTGGTTTAAAAGATCTTCTACAAAATGGCAATTGATGTTGACTGTGTATGCGCTGCACTTCGTTTGAGAATCAGATTTAGAACAAGGTCAGTTTAATCATTTCAATCCTATTAATATATGTTTTGAGGAAAATTTTTATTCATGAGATGAGTTTCATTTTTGGGGGGTGGGGGGGGGTTTGGTGAGATAAATGTGAGTGAATACAAACTCCGTGACGCACTATTTTTTTCTTGTTCTCAATTTTTCTTTTCTCCTACTTTTGGCTGAACTTTTATGGCTATATATTCGTAAACAATAACCGCATGGCTAATATTTGTTTTTGTCGCTTTGCCCCTACTTTTGCTAACATTTGACGTTTTTCATCCTCTAGGTTGATCAAATTACAGATCCATCAAATCCATAATTTCTTATAGTTGGTGGGTTTGTTACTTTCAAACGGAGAGAGTGTAGTTTGTACGGTAAAATTGGAGCGAGAAGCAAGCGTTGATGAAGGTGAATCTATGCCTTTCAAAACTCACATGTCCCAAATCCAAAATTTGTCGTCGAAGTTGTTTTAACCATTCTAGAAGATCTAACAAAAGCAAGTCTGAGATTTGCAATTGTACACGTATTTCTTGTGGTTTAAAAGTTCTTCTTGAATAGGCGTTGATGTTGGCTGTGTATGCCTGCACTTCGTTTTGAAACAATTTGGAATAAGGTCAGTTTAATCTTTTCAATCCTATTGATAGATGTTTTGAGAAAAAATTTTATTCATAAGATGAGTTTCCGTTTTGATAAATGTTTTGTAAATAGTAACTCAGTGACCACCATTTTCTTCCACCCGATTTTGCCCCTACTTTTACTGAACGTTGTACGACTACAAGTTCCCGAACAACAACTCAATCACGACTGTATTATTTTTTATCGCTTTTGCCCCTACTTTTACTGATCGTTGTACGGCTTTCACCCTCTTAGTTGATCGAATTATAAAGCCATTTAATCCCTAATTTCTTATAGTCGGTGGGTTTGTTTCTCTTAGACAAAAAGGGAGTGGTTTGTACGGTAAAATTGGAGAAGGAAGCAATGTTGATGAAGGTGAATCTGTGCCTTTCAAAACCCATGGGTCTCAAATTCAAGATTTATTGTCGAAATTGTGTTAACCATTCCAGTAGATTTGACAGAAGCAAGTCTTAGATTTGCGATCGTACACGTATTTTTGTGGTTTAAAAGTTCTTCTACAAAATGGCGATTGATGTTGGCTGTGCATGCGCTGCACTTCGTTTGAGAATCAGATTTGGAACAAGGTCAGTTTAATCTTTTTCAATCCTATTGATAGATATTTTGAGAAAATGTTTTATTCATGAGATGAGTTTTCGTTTGGATTGATGTAAGTGAACAGTAATTCGGTGAGCACCATTTTTTTTCTCCCGATTTTGCCCCTACTTTTTTTAAACGTTGTACGGTTGTATGTTCGTGAACAGTTACTTAGTGATGACCATATTTTTTGCCATTTTGCCCCTATTTTAACTGAATATTAGACATTTTTTACCCTCTTAGTTGATTGAATTACAAAGCCATCGAATCCCTAATTTCTTATAGTCGGTGGGTTTGTTTCTCTTAGACGGAAAGGGAGTGGTTTGTACAGTAAAATTGGAGCGAGAAGCAACATTGATGAAGCTAAATTTGCGCCTTTCAAAACCCACGGGTCTCAGATCCAAGATTTGTCGTTGAAGTTGTGTTAACCATTCCAGAAGATCGGACAGAAACAAGTCCGAGATTTGCGATCGTACATGTATTTCTTGTCATTACAAAGTGCTTCTAAGAAATGGCGATTGATTTTGGCTGTGTATGCACTATAGTTCGTTTGAGAATTAGATTTGGAATAAGGTCAGTTTAATCTTTTCAATCCTATTGATAGATGTTTTGAGAAAAATTTTTATTCATGAGATGAGGTTTCGTTTGGATAAATGTGAGTGAACAGTAACTCATTGACTACCATTGTTTTCCTTCGGATTTTGCCTTACTTTTTTTAAATGTTATACGGCTATATGTTTGTGAATAGTAACTCAGTGACGAACATATTTTTTTTGTCACTTTTGCCCATTCTTTTGCTGAACGTTGGACGGTTTTCACCATCTTGGTTGATCGAATTACAGACCTATCGAATCCCTAATTTCTTATTGTTGGTGGGTTTGTTTCTCTCATACGGAGAGGGAGTGATTTTGTACGGTAAAATTGGAGCGAGAAGCAAGCGTTGATGAATGTGAATCGGTGCCTTTCAAAACCCACGTGTCTCAGATCCTAAATTTCTCATCGAAGTTGTATTAACCATTCGAGAAGATCTGACAGAAGCAAGTCTTAGATTTGCGATCGTACACGTATTTCTTGTGGTTTAAAAGTTCTTCTACAAAATGGCGATTGATGATGGATGTGTATGCGCTGCACTTCGTTTGAGAATCAGATTTGGAACAAGGTCAGTTTAATCTTTTCAATCCTATTAATAGATGTTTTGAGAAAAAATTTTATTCATAAGATAAGTTTTCGTTTGGATTGATGTGAGTGAACAGTAATTCGGTAACCACCATTTTTTTCTCCCGATTTTGCCCCTACTTTTTTTAAACGTTGTACAGCTATATGTTCGTGAACAGTTTTACTTAGTGACGATCATATTTTTTTTCCGTTTTGCCCCTATTTTAACTGAATATTGGACGGTTTTTACCCTCTTAGTTGATCAAATTACAGAGCCATTGAATCCCTAATTTCTTATAGTTGGTGGGTTTGTTTCTCTCAAAAGAAGTCGGAGTGGTTTGTACGATAAAATTGGAGCGAGAAGCAAGCGTTGATGAAGGTGAATCTATGCCTTTCAAAATCCACGTGTCTCAGATCCAAGATTTGTCGTTGAAGTTGTGTTAACCATTCAAGAAGATCTGACAGAAGTAAGTCTGAGATTTGCGATCGTACACATATTTCTTGTAGTTTAAAAGTTCTTCTACGAAATGGCGATTGATGTTGGTTGTGTATGCGCTGCACTTCGTTTGAGAAGTAGATTTGGAACAAGGTCAGTTTAATTTTTTCAATCCTATTGATAGATGTTTTGAGGAAAATTTTTATTCATGAGATGAGTTTTTCGTTTGAATAATGTGAGTGAATAGTAACTCAGTGACTACCATTTTTTCCTCTCGATTTTTTAACTACTTTCTTGGAACGTTGTATAGCTATAAATTCGTGAACAATACCTCAGTGATGACTATATTTTTTTTTTCCGCTTTTGCCCCTTCTTTTGCTGAACGTTGGACAGCTTTCACCTTCTTAGTTGATCAAATTACAGAGCAATCGAATCCTTAATTTCTTATAGTCGGTAGGTTTATTTCTCTCAAACGGAGAGGGAGTGATTTGTACGGTAAAATTGGAGCGAGAAGCAAGCATTGATGAAGGTGAATCTGTGTCTTTCAAAACTCACGAGTCTCAGATCCAAGATTTGTCATCGAAGTTGTGTTAACCGTTCCAACAGATCTGATAGAAGCATGTCTGAGATTTGTGATCATACTCGTATTTCTTGTGGTTTAAAAGTTTTTCAACAAAATGGCAATTGATGTTGGCTGTGTATGTATTGCACTTCGTTTGAGAATCAGATTTAGAATAAGGTCAGTTTAAGTTTGAGAAAATTTTTTATTCATGAGATGAGTTTTTGTTCGGATAAATGTGAGTGAACAGTAATTCATTAACTACTGTTTTTTTTTTATTTTGCCCCTACTATTTTTGAACGTTGTACGGCTATATGTTCGTGAATAGTAAGTCAGGGACGACCATATTTTTTTGCCGCTTTTGCCCCTATTTTAGTTAAACGTTATCGATTTTCAACCTCTTAGTTGATCGAATTACAAAACCATCGAATCCCTAATTTCTTATAGTTAGTGGGTTTGTTTCTCTCAGACAAAGAGGGAGTGGTTTGTATGGTAAAATTGGAGCGAGAAGCAAGCGTTGATGAAGGTGAATATGTGCCTTTTAAAACCCACATGTCTCAGATCTAAGATTTGTCGTGTCGAAGTTGTGTTAACCATTCCAGAAGATCTGACAAAAGCAAGTCTGAAATTTGTGATCGTACACGTATTTCTTGTTATGTAAAAGTTCTTCTACGAAATGGCAATTGATGTTGGCTGTGTATGCGTTGCACTTCATTTGAGAATCAGATTTGGAATAAGGTCAGTTTAATCTTTTCAATCCTATTGATAGATGTTTTGAGGAAATTTTTTATTCATGAGATGAGTTTTCGTTTGGATAAATATGAGTGAACAGTAACTTTAGTGACCACTATTTTTTTTTCTTTCGATTTTGATCCTACTTTTGCTGAACGTTGTACGGCTATATGTTCGTGAATAGTAACTCAGTGGCCATAGTTATCAGAACTGAACTGGTGCTTGAACCGTTCAAGACACTGGTTCAGTGGTTCAACCGGTCATATAATTAATAAATAATAAAAAATATATTTAAATTAAAATATATATTTAAAAGTATGTAGTTTAAATATTTGTAATATTTACCTCCTAGGATAAGCTCTGGTCATCATAAACGAGACAAGACAACCCATTATCCTCATTGGCTTCTATCCTAAAAATATCTTTAGCTTTTCTTCTCTCTTCTCCCACGTAACCCCTTAAATGGTAGCGCCATATGTCAGGTTATTTTTAAACTTTTGAGGGAGTGAGAGATGGGGTCTAATTAATAAAAAAAAAATCTCATAATAAAGTCTTTACTGCACCCCACGCAACTCCGAATCTGCAATGGTTTCAATGTAAAAGTGTCGCTATGACTTGTGTTATCTTTAATATTAAAAACTTGACAGTGGTGCATAAACTCCTTCAATACTATATCTATGGAAATTGACACCTGTATTTATGTCTATGTATTTAATGTATATGGTGTTCAACTGCAGGTGCAAGTTTAAATTTCAAATAAGAAATGCCTCCAGCATTGCCCTGGTTTATATTTTTTGGCAAAATGCCTGAAAAACTTTTCTTCATTCAAAGGCTACCAAACAAGTTTAGTAAAGATACTAATGAGGTAAAATTCCATTCTTGAAAACAAATTCTGTTTTCCTCCTAAATTGGAATTACATGTTTAATGATTATATTTTTGTTGAAAATTCATAGATGGAATTGCAATCTAGAAACTCCTTAAACAATTCTGGCAAGCAAACAATAAGTATCTAATGCTCTTGAAATGGTAACAAGTACCACAGCTAAATGATATTCACAGAAGTACAATATTGTAACTATAAAAGAAGATTCGTAGAAAATGTGAGTTCCATTGACCTGAAGAATTGGTTAGAGTACATGTTGTTTCCCTTTTTTTGTAATAACAAATTATAATAGTTTCCTCCACTACTTGTGCTCCATAATTTTGTACACTATGATGTGGCTCCACTGTTGGAGCTCCATGATTTGCTGTGTATTTTGAAATACTAAAAACACAAGCAATTGTAATGTATATATTTTTGGATACAGATGGAAGAGCTGAACTTTGTTCATGACGATGCCAAGCTTTTGCTGCCAATCTAACCTTCTACTAATTGACTGATATTTATAGTTGTAATACAAAAGATATAAATGCAAGTGAAGGCAGGAATGCTCTGTATTGTTATAATTTTTTTTAATTGATGTACTGTGTTTGTGATGCTGAATGAAGCTTATTTTTCTTTCATTAAGATTGTAAATAATTAATATCCAACAAGACGACCCCAGAAGGTGGTGCCTATATTGACCATTGATCCTAATAAAACATTTAGCTAAAATTGGCCCTTATATCTGCATAGACTTTGAAGGTTTTTTTTGAAAGAAAGTAAATTTGTACGCGGTTTTTTAATTTCTTCTGCTTTAGTTTCTGAGAGAAACCGAACAGAGGATTGATTAAGTTTGGGTTCTTTATTTGTGTCAAGAATTCTTGGATTCAGGGATAGTTTTCAACAAAAATGGAGTTTATCTAAGGATTATATGTCTGAGCTACCCTGACTTTTTAGCAAATTGTTTAAGAATGGCGTTATTAGAATTAGATGGTGTTG
>CM018895.1:18920348-18922848 GCA_009663005.1 Actinidia chinensis | reverse complement strand
GTAGACATTAAAAAAATAAAAAAAAAAAAAAAAAAAAAAAAAAAAAAAAACTTTGTGGACTAATCTGTTCCGTTAGAGTTTTTGTCAAAGTTAACAGGCTGTGGGTGACACGTGCCACCCCATTGAAAAATGTTGATGTATTTTTCAAAGCGAAAGCAATAAAGATATACTTTAACCCATTGTGGTTTGGCCAGGTGCAGATACATATCATCCAAATGAAGTATTAACTTATCTATATGAGGGTAAAATAAACTTTTTTATTTCTCCGTTAACGGTATAAGTAGTGCGAATTAATCTACAAACCACTAAGAATTGTTTTTTGCTGATAATCAAACGTGAAAAAGTGTATCCACACATGATCCAAATCATAGGGGGTCAAAGTGAATTTGCTCTTTGTTTTATATAGAAACGAAACTCGTTCTTTAAACCTTGGAATTGCTAGTCAAAGTAAACTTTAAAATCAATCTAGTAGGGCATTGGGTTAAAAGTGTTCTATCCCAATCAAACAAGGTTGTTAGATTAGTCACACTGGAAAAAAATTATGGGAAATTATATTTTTACAGAAAAAATATACAAAAAAATCACAAGAATTATGTAACAAATGACATTATTGCAAATAAATAACATTTTCACAGGTGTTATATTTTAAAGTGAGAAAGCTGACAATGAACCCTATCATTCTATATGATAATTTTGTATGATTTTTTTGTTTATATATCATTGGTCAAAATTTATTCCCTACTATTTACAATTCAGGTAAATATCAGGCAAACAACAAGCGGAGAGAAAATCATCTATATTTTTCTTTGGCTAATAGTTTGAGGAAAAAAAATATATTGCGTTCTCATTTTTAAGAAAAAATGGTTTTCCAAAACTTGTAAACATTAAAATAAATCTCCCAAATCGTCAAACAAATAAATTTCTGAAAACTGTTATATTGTACTATATATAAAAAAAAACTTGGCTACGTGATGGGTGCCTTCATGTACTCTAGGGGCAAAGTCATCATTTTATCAATTTCCTGCTGAGTGGGGTTTGAAATACCCACCCCATAGGTTGTGTTTGGATCCCGGATTTGATGAGAAAAAAAAAAAAAAGTTAGACGATTCAACCATTTGGTACCATTAGATCATCTATTTTTTTAATTTAATTTAATTTTTTATTATAAAATTCTTAATCCAAACACAATTCTAAGATCTTTTATATCCGATATTTTATAGTATATAGAACTCCATCGGATTATATGAGTGCAATTGGCTATGACAAACACTTAATATGTGGGAGCCACAATACATTACATCCAATTTCACCCTCCATATTCCCAAACATATGACCCCCAAGACTATAGTTATTAAAACCGGATCGAACCGGCCGGTTCAACCAGGAACCGGGAACTAAACCGGTTCGGTACAACTATTTTATCGGAAATGCAAGCGAACCGAATTGAATCGATTGAACCGGTGCTTTGACCGGTTCAATGTCCGGTTCGGTTCTGATAACTATGCCCAAGAGTGTCCAATTAATTT
The DNA here is from genome assembly GCA_009663005.1 of Actinidia chinensis. NCBI lineage: Eukaryota > Viridiplantae > Streptophyta > Magnoliopsida > Ericales > Actinidiaceae > Actinidia > Actinidia chinensis. Next base: position 18,921,322 of record CM018895.1, on the reverse strand, counting down.
TTTTGAACACTATAATCCTAACTTTTGGCATGAAAATTATGGTTTCATTTTTTTGCCAATTTTTAGATTAAATTGAAATTGATGAATAATTAAAGTTTGTCAAATTCCATGGCAAGTGAAAGTGCCATCGATTCAGGCAGCGTCAAACATAATTCAAAAAAGTGAGATTGGAGTAGAAAAGAGAAATTTGCTCAATATTTTTCATAAATTTGTTTGTTTGACGGTTTTGAAAACTTGTATTTTGAAAATCTTTTTTGAAAAAAAACTAAATGCTTAGAAAACATTGAAAAAATATTTTTAAATTCTCAAAAAATCATTTATGCTTAAAAGATAATAAGATCTTTCTCTTGAAGAAAAATCGTAACATGTCAAATTTTAAAAATAGAATACAATTCAACAATATAACTAATAATATTTAATTATATTTAATTAACTTAATTTTCATATTAATAATATGTCCAACGACCTCTGTAACATGAATTGTTTAGTTCACTTTCATGAGCTTGATTAGTCCCATCCCATCTTTCATTAACAGCAACCACCCAAAATCTCTAATTACTTGGTTTATACGATAAGGGTGGGACCCAGTATTGTGGGACCCAAAGTTGACCAGGATCAATGGCGGAAATGTAGGCATGATTATCAATCCCAATGTGTGCTAATATGGATTCGGATCCTCTGTGTTTGTCCTAAAAGTGTTTTAAAGTGCGGTTTTTTTTTAAAACGGTATCGTTTTACACCACTTAAAAACCTTCAGGACAAAACATGGGGATCCGAAGGAACTAATAATATATATATAGATATATAATAATATATAATATATATATATATATTATATATATTAAGTACCACGTGGCAATTGGTCAGTTGAGTTGGGTGAACGTTGGGCGCTACTACCTTTTGCTCATGCCATTATGGTGACCGATGGGAGATAGGGTGACATCATCTATTATGATTTATGACAACAAATGTAC
>CM018895.1:18840348-18845348 GCA_009663005.1 Actinidia chinensis | reverse complement strand
GGGTCCAACTATAAATTTTCACAAATTTTGGGGATCATACTATCATTTTACCAAAATTCAGGGACCAAGCTAATTTTTTTTTTTGAATCATCAAGGACCAAAATATAATTTTCTCAAATACAGAGACTGAACTGTAAGGTTTTCAAATATTAGGGACTGAAAGTGTAATTTACCAAACAAAGAGAATATTATTGGAATATTCTGTTGCTGACGAGGCGCTGACAAAGCGTAGACTGGGGTGCTAATCGGATGCTGACAAAGCACCGACGTGGCACTGATTAGTCAATGACGATGTGCTGACAGGGTCGCTGATGTGGCATTAACGAGGTGCTGACGAGGTGATGATGTTTAATAACATAGCGCGACTTAGGCACATGTGAAACTGAAGCGCGTTGCTGCGTGTGACGCGTGTTGCGTGCTGGCATGTGGTAGAGGCCCAACTGTCGCCAACCTCTACAGGCGTGTGAAAGCGTGAGAAGCGTGAGATGACTGGTCCTTACACGCCAATTGACTAGAGGTGCATGGTGGCGCATGCTACTCATGGGTCTGACGCGATGACATTCAATGGGAGCGTGAACGCGCGTGGACCGTCGGGTTTCTACGTAGTTGACTTTCGGGTATTCGTCTCGGGAGAATAACAAAGTGGTGCTATCAGAAATTGATTTAGAGCACTATGCAAAGGTTCAAAATTAAACCTAAGCTCTGATACCAATTGTTGCACCCGAAATCAATTCACACCAATCACGCACACGTACAGAAACACACGCACAAATAGACACAATGATTTACGAAGTTCGAAAACTTGCTTACATCCTCGGGTGATACAATAGATTCACTAAATAGAGAAAGACTTACAGATTACATATCTCAGATTACATATCTCACTCTTTCACTGGTGCTGGTGGGACAGAGCCACAACACTCCCCATCTCCCTATGCTCAAAATTACATTTTCTCATACAAAATACACAGACTATAAAGAACTTGTATATATAGACTGAGAATTTGAATTCAAATCCAACTAGAATTTTGAATACAAATCTAACAGGGAATTTGAATCAAAATCCAACAAAAAGTTTGAAGTCAAATCCAACATCAAGCTGGATCACATGCAAGTCACCAGAACCAAAGCATTAAAGCACCAAATTTCAAAATATTGCAGTTTGGTGAAGTAAAGCATCGTGCATGGGAGAACTCTAGAAGAATTTATGTACTTATTTTACCTGGAACATGGAACATGAATGAAAACGCGGTACTCTATATGTCCTAAGTTGTCGTATGATTGGGGTAGGCTTTTATAGGTTATATCATTAGAAAATACTCATTCTAAGTAATAACAATATAACCGAACATAGAATTTTTTTTAAAAAAATATCCATGTAAAACACATTTCTAGGGTTACAATTTCTCCTATTACCGTTTTTCTTCAAACAAAAATATTTAGGAAATAAGAAGAAAAAACTTTGAGAATTGCTCGGATCGCTAAATTAATCGTCTCTGAATGGAATTGTACAGTGTTTCGAAACATGCGATCCAATATGTAATACGCTAAGGTTTTAGCGTATTGTGATAATACAAATGTATCTAGGCACAGTATATACTTTTCTACAAGGAATTAAAGATAAAAATCAACAAAAAAACACATAAAAATGCCATGGATTTGAATGTGGGAAGGGATAGATAAACCATCAGACAGGCAGCTGAATCAACAAATGGTTTATTGGATTGATGGATTTTGTGTGCGCTATAAGACCTGTTGTGATGAATGGAACCAAATGTTATAAGAAAAAATGAGTTCAGATAACGAGTGTTATTTGAAACGGTAACATTGTGACGGATGAGTTGTGTTACAATAAAAGATGAATTAGAAATGAATCCATTAGGCAAAAGTTAGAGAAGAGGAATCAAGACAGCCGATATAGTATGGTCATGTGCAACAAACATCAATAAACGCCTTGAGAAGTGATTTTATCCATGGGGAGGGTAATAAGAGAATTAGAGGAAGGCCAGATAGAGATCAAGTTGAAGAGAGAAAAAATGATACGACTATCCTAAAGGCTAAACATAACTGAGAATAGATATGTGAAAAGACCTAATTGGAGGAAATCGATCCATGTAGCAGAGTCCCATGAAATTGAGAAAAGGTCTTGCTGAGTTGGGTACATATTGAGCTGATGATGAAGTTTGGGAACGCCGTGAGTTCATTAGAAGACAAAGAAACAGGGACAAACTGTATAACAAATGACCATATGCCCAGACAAACTGAGGATGTGAAAATTAATTTACTCAGTAAAAGATAAACGAGTATTGTCATTCATTCATAATATGACAATATATTTTCTAGGACCTAGGTGATCTTTTGAACAGAATCAAGCATTGATAGGAGATAAAACTCTTCTACTGCAATACCCCTCCAATCGTCTTTGCCGCCCCATCAGAGCATAGTTCAGATAACCCTCATGCAATGGTGCCACAAGAGTCATTCACGATATACAGGAAAAGTACCAAGGGGGAGGATATTCCAGCGAAACTTAAAACCTCAACACCAGGGGGAGTCAGGAATTAAGTAGGGGGGGCTAAAATGTAAAAAAAAAAAGTAATATATTTCGGGGAGTTAAAGTGTAAAAAAAAATTTTTAGTGAAAAATTTGTGATTTTTTGGGAAGTCAAGGGGGGCTACATCACCTTCTACCGCTATGTAGCACCGCCCCCGGTACAACAACTATGCTTTAATCAAAGAAAACATTAAACCCACCATTATCAATCCTCTTTCTTTTCTTCGAACAAAAAAAAATGAAAAAAATATGAAAAACACAAACACATCTATAACAGAAAAGTTTCAGGGTATGTCAAACGAAGGAATTCGGCTACTAGAAAGGAAGGAAAGAAAGGGAGACAGATCCACAATTGGATCTGGAATAATTTTTCATGTGGTTGGACACTCTACTATAGCCTCGTCCAAGGGGTGTCAGTTTAGTGGATGTTTGCGAGGTTGAATACCAATAATCAAGCTTCCCTATCAATCCAATGACATATTGACCACCACGACGCCTTGTGCTGCATGGTCGGGGGGGGGTGATTTAAGTTCACTTCAGCAAATGATCCATCCCACTGATGCGTAATCACGAGGAGAAAGCTCAAGAATTCTTGGAAACACAAGTTTAAAGACAACATAACTACCACGAGCTTACACCTTTTTTTTATAATACTAAGCCATCCTAAAGATTCAGAGATAACTTAAAAAATAAATACTTTCCTAATCGAACGATAATTAAGACATTAAGAAAAATTACCAAAACAATAAACTTGAGTTATGCTCAATTTCAGAAACTAAAAGAAAAAAAAAAAGAAGAAAAGGTCTTCTAGAAAAAACCGCAGATCAAACAACCCTAACTTAAACCCAAGTAAGTGAAAAAATCCAAGGGCTTCTAGGGAAATGGTGAATTTCCCAACTTGATAGTCCTAATCGGAAACAGAAAAAATAAATTTTTCCGAATTATGCATTTTATCGTGATGAGTATTGATTGTTGGCCCTTTTCCAATCAAATATTATTTTCAAGAGGATACGCTTGCATTGAAAAGTTACTAAATTTACCGTTTGTCCCGGTCAAATTTGTCCATCAACACACAATCAGGAGTTGACTTCCGTGCCAACCCTGATTTTCCCAGATTTGTCATAGGTATACAAGCTTCATTGTGACACAACAAGGTTGGGAATGAACTTTCCTTGATCAAAATTCAAAGCCTGTGGCTTATTATAGGGAATAGCGTAATGGAGCAAAGTCTTTATGCAATTGTGCAAGCTCCGAAGCATGGTACAGCTACCTAATACACCATGACTTCGGTTTGTATTCTGATCAGGAAGCCTTGAAGCATCTTAGTTAAGACAAGTTATCTGAATGGCATTCGAAGTGAGCGGCCCATAGCGAGCAATTCTCTTTTCTCAGTAATCATAAATCAAGAGCATTGAATAGCATGGTACACGCCTTAATTTCCGAGTTTCTAGTCTCATGGTGCTGCACGTCAAGGTACTTGATTTTGATACAATCCGTGTTTTTCAAGTGTTAGCTAATATTGCAACATGTGAGTTTATTGAATACCATGACCAAGATGGTTTCTTTTTTAAAGGAAATCAAGTGTCTTCCAGCTTCAAGCTTGCATTCGAAGATCATTAATGAGTTGCATAATGAAGTACATGTCGGGAAAGTAAAACCTTATCAATTGGCCCCATCTTTCCTATTTTTGCCTTCCATGCAGTGGGAAATCTACAAGTTTGTGGAAGGTTGCCATATCTGCCAAGAGTATCCAACTGCAATGCCGTTAATGCGAGTTTGAACATGCCGATGCCTATTCCTACAGAATCGTCAATTGATGTGAGCATGGATTCCGTGCTGGGATTGCAACGCAATCAATGAGGTAACAATTCTGTTTACGTGGTGGTAGATTAGTTTTCTAGTTCAATGGGCCACCCGCCCGCCAACCATTATCCATTCATTGCTAGTACTGGTGCTTCCAAAGTGGAGCAATTATACTTCACGGAGGTCTAACGTTTTCAGGATGCCCACTTCTACGCGTGCTATAGCAAGCAAAAAACTTCTAGCGTTGTTTGTGGAAGACAGCCAAATCCATGCTTATTATAACACTACCTACGATCCTCACATGTGGGGATACCCAGTCGGTGAACTATGCTTTAGGCAATTTTACTTGGAAGCTTAACTGGAGATCATTTGAAGTGTGGGATTAGAAATTATACCAAGCCAAGATAGCCTTCAACTATTGTGTAAATCATAGCACTACAATTGTCACCTTTTCCAGAATCCAGATTGTCTAATTTTTTTAACAAAGTCCTCATGATTTTGCTCTTGTTCCAGTTTTGTTGAGCATCCATGGCAAAGCTGAAGACAATATTCACTAGGCTACATTTCGGAAGTTGAAGGAAAACACCACAGGTACAAACAACTTTGTGTAAACTGTTCCAACGAAGGATAGGTTTCCTGATGGA
>CM018895.1:18832848-18835348 GCA_009663005.1 Actinidia chinensis | reverse complement strand
GGGTGCTGGGTCAAGGGGCCATAATGGTCATTTTTTACTCTTACAGGGGAGGTCAGTGCTATTTTTAAAACGACAGGGGAGGGTCAGTTGCAATTATGAACACCTGAGGGGTGTTTGAATGAAGTTGATCCTTTTTAAATTATCACTGATTTTATTTACTTTTAAAATTATTATTAAAATTTTATTTGGGGCTAATTTCTTGTTAAAAATGACAAGATTATCTTTATTTTATAACTTTTTTATTTTTTCTCAAAATTGACCTTATTTTCATAATAAATTTGGATAAAAAATATATTTTTTAAGTATGCTTTGATTAGGAAAATTTGAAAAATAAATAATTTAGATCAATTTTTTTTTAAAAAAATACTTATTAATAAAAAAAATAAAATATAGTAATTTTTACAAATAAATAGTGTTTTTAAAAAAATATTTATTTATTTTAATTGATTTATTAAAAAAATTAGAATACTTAATTTTAAGGACAAACTTGTTATTTTTGTCAAAAAATTAGTTCTAATGAATAATCTTAATAGCAGTTTCACAAAGTTAGAAAACGTGTTATATTAAATATATTAGAATGGCTGTAATTATCAAAAATCTTATGAGTGATGAAATTTGCCTAAATTACAAAATGACCAGGAGACAAATTTCTTGGGTTTAATCTATCACCACCCCCTCACTATCAGCTGTGTCTAACTCCTCATCTAAAAATTGGATCAAATTAACTTTCTCAACTATTTATATGTATCATTTATAATCTTTCTATTATTAATTCGTTTAAAATACGGACGTGAATCACATGTTGACTATCTGTTTTAATTAAAAGACTTTGTGGCCAAAAAACCATTATTTTTTAAAGGAAAACGTGCCAAGACTCTCTATATAAGACTTGTGCAGGTATTATAGTCTCAAAACTAATCCTATTGGATCTTTTTCATCTATGAGCGTTGGCATGTTTATTGCAAAAAAATAACATTATTTTGGTTATATGGGCTTTTAATTTAAGTACATTGACATCATTTGATTCAATTTCTTCTATATTTTTTAATAAATTAGTACCAAAGAAGGTGTAAGGGCTTTGAGATTATTGATCTCATTATTGCTCGCATTAGCCTTCTGGGTATCATCAAGCAAGGATGGTACGAGTAGAGATCTATCATGGGTGACATTCATATATTAGAAGATTCAATGATTAGTGGAAGGTAGATATCCAATCCCTTTTGTTGATCGGATTCTGTTTGGGAGGTCTTGGATTTATGGGAAAAAGTACGGGTTACTTATGGCTCCACAAAGGTGTTGAGGTTCTTGTATGTTAGATTTCATGTTGTTTGTAATGTTAGTTTAGTCAATTCTTTCTTATTTGTTGGTTGGAGGGTTGATTGCTTATCAATGTTCTTTCGCCCGATTCTATTATTCCGTTTATTTCTTCTTCGCTGTTTTCAAAAAAAAATTCTCAAACCCGAACCGGCATATTCAGACTTACAACCAGAAAACTCTGGGAGTTCCTTATGGGTTCTAAAGCTTCCATTATTCAATTCTGTTACAAATCAAAAGCCACCCCAAGCTTTATAACCCTTTCCCCCTAAAGTCAAAATGACATTTTAGTGGAGTTTGACAGTGTAGTGGACTACTCCAAGACAATAATTGTAACAAAAAAGTTTGTACAGGAGAGTATAAGTAAAATTATAATGGAAAGAAGATTCTAAAGTAAAATGAGATGGATTATATATTGGAAAACATCCAACTAAATAAGCCAAATTCTTTTATAGAATAAACACAAAATTTTCCTAGATCTCAACTAAACATTTTCAAATAATATTTCAGAAAAATTATTCAAATCGAATTTGCCCAACTGGCCAATAACATAGCTCCGAATATTTCAAAATAATAATTCAGTATTTCAAGCTTTCCCACATAGCAAGGTATGACTTCGATAACAACCCACCATTCTTTACTTAAAAGTAAAATTTGTATCATTGAAAAGAATTTAGAAACTTCACCATCAACCCACCGGACCTAATAAATATACACTTGCAAACATTATTTCCGTTGGATTTTATATAATACTCACACAGATTAACCCCTATCGGGCTTTATATAACTCACACGGATTAACCCTATCGGTATCATACTCATTGTAGCAAAGAGTTGTTTGCCTCACGACAGGGAGTTGCAAATATACCATTACCTCACTCACTCACATGCTCACATTTGGTGAAGGTGATGAGGGTCATCTTTTATCACCAATGGTAAATACGCGCAAGGTATAAGCTACCTCAAGTTACCTCACAAAGTCTAAAAGCTGCCTCAAACTATCAGCAAACAATTTTCCAATCTGCACACAAGCTACGAACTCGCAAAGCAATGGCACAGGAGACATATACTAACATTCCATTCATAAACATAATTTGATCCATCATTTGTATCAACATTTATAAAATTCAGTCATCACAATTTACGTAGATTGAAAGACACAACACTTTGAAAATTTCTAAAGGCA
>CM018895.1:18825348-18827848 GCA_009663005.1 Actinidia chinensis | reverse complement strand
TTTATTTAGGCGGTTAGGAATTATTTTAGGGTTAATTACACTGACATTCCCTGAGTTTGTTTTTTACATAATACAACAGTACCCCCCTGACGTTTAAAATATTACACCGACCTCAGACATCCTTAGTTTTTCACAAATTATCTTTTTTCAAATCCCCTAACACCCCCATGACCCCCTAATCTTTTACAAAATGACCAGCTCCCCCCCCCCCACTCTCTCTCTCATCCTCCTCTCCCTCTCTCTCTCTTTCTTTTATTTTTATTTTTACTTTGTATATTTTATTTTTTAATCCCCATTGATTCTTTTTTTAAAACAAAAAATAAATTCACTTTTTTGTTTCTTTTTTTTAATTTTTTTTGTCACCCTTTTTATTTATTTATTGTTTTACTTTTATTATTATTATATTTTAAAAACCCCCTTTGATTATTTTTTTTAACCAAAACTTACCCTTTTTGTACTTTTTTTGTACCATTTTATTTATTTTACTTTTTTTATAATTATTATTTTTACTTTTAATCCCCTTTGATTTATTATTTTTTTATTTTCTTTAATACCCTTTTTCTTTTTTTTCATACATTTTGGGATTCGATGGTATTAACAGGGCAAAAAAATCAAATAGTCATTAAAAATAAATACTTCAAGGGTATTAAAAAATTAAAAAAATAGAAATATCAAGGTATTAAAATCAATAATAATAATAAATAATAAGGGTACCCTTTGATTCTTTTTATTAACCAAAAATTAATTCACTTTTTGTTACCAAAAAAAGAATCAAAGGGTATTAAAGAAATAAAACACAAAAATAAAAAAATAAATCAAAGGTATTAAAAGTAAATATAATAATCATAAAAAATAAATAAATAACATGGTTACAAAAAAAATAACAAAAAGGGTAAAATATTTTTAAAAAAAGGAAGCAAATGTTTTTAAAAATATATAATAATTAATCAATAAAATAAAAGGGTACAAAAATAAAAAAATAAAAAAGTAAATACAAGTAATTTATTTTTTGTTAAAAAAAGAATCATGGATATTAAAAAAAATATAATACAAAGTAAAAATAAAAATAAATAATGAGTAGAGAGAGAGAGAGAGAGAGTGGGGGGTATCTTGATCATTTTGTAAATGATTAGATGTCAAGAGGTTTCAAGGCGGAAAATAATTTTTTCAAATCTCGGGAAGTCGTGTAATATTTTACCGTCAGAGGTACTTTGTGTATTAAAACAAACTTCAGGGTAGGTCTATAATTCACCCTTAATTTTATTAAGATCTGGGATATAAATGTTTATTATTTTAAGATGTCGTGCAAGTGTAAATATGTAACTAAGTGTGGGTTTTAAATTAAAGATTCAAAACTTTTGAAATGAAATTAGAGAGATTTAAAAGTTAAGGGAAAAAGTTAATTTGACACAAAATTGGTGAGCAGAATACCACCCGTGACGTTGTTTTTCGTTGTTTGTAAATATAATGTATATTAGTTTTATTTGCAATTAAATTTGTGTATGATGAAACTAATATATGGGTTTTGAATTAATGTGGATTAAATAAAAAATTCTGTATGTAACACAATTGAATTTGCTGAAGTGGGTGCGGTCGGACTGTAGAGAGAGAAGTGAAGATAAAGTGAAGAAGAGAAATTGATTTGAAAATAAATTGAGAATATTATCCTACCATTAAATTAATTATGGAAGAGTGAGTATATATATATATGCGAAGTTAGCATGTATGCGAAGTTGGAATTCAAAACAGAGGCTGAAGCTCTGTTGTTTTCATGGCTGCCATAGGCTGAAAATAACCCAGTGTGGTTGGGCCATGGTCTTATGTTGTACCCTATTTAAACATTGATCAATCGAATGAGTTTTTAGTCGTGTGAATAGTCATTTTCTATGTTTTTTAGTATTTGGAATTCAATTATAGGGTCAGTTTAGACTAATTCTAAAGTTAAAATGACTTGTTACATAAAGTGATGATCGATAATGATAATGAGTGCGTTTGATAACGATCAACGGTGAAACATTATCTGATAGCCTTGAAACTTTAGTAGGTGGTGAATACTAATGTATAATGAGAATCCATCGGATGGATTATACAGTTATAGGACTGCATTAATTATTTGACATTATTTTGTTATTAATAATAGCATTTTTTTTTGTTAGGTTCCGAAACAGATCCGAAATGAGCAGCTAAAAAAGAGAAAGAGCCTTTGAGACAACTTAAAGAATGATCTTATCGAGGTGTAAGTGCAGTAACAGGTGGGATTAAATACAAATAGTCTTATTCGTATTGAATTGATTTCCTTTGATGAAATGTGGTAGCATATGATTGGTTGAATTGTAAGTGTCGATTTAGTTGAGTTGGGATGTTCAATCTTGACAATGATGCTATCCACCTATATCCGTACTAACTTCTTGTAATAACTGTGGTGGCTTTCCTAGTTGAGTTGGATGTTGTTGGGCAGAACTTTGGATAGTTCTCGTCTTTATACAGTTTTGTCCAATTT
>CM018895.1:18672848-18677848 GCA_009663005.1 Actinidia chinensis | reverse complement strand
CCAATAGATTTAGTGAGGGGGCTTGAAAAATTAAAAATATTTAGGATTGAGTTTGAGAATTCAATATTAGGCCTGCGTTGAATTGGATCGAGCTTGGATAAATATAAATTTTCTTAATGTTTCGGAATTATACGTGGTGATTTTTAAACATGAAGGGGATACTACACGCATGGCCCAAAGGACAAGCGATGCAGAATGAAATTTGCCGCCCCCACCTCCCCCGAAAAAAAAACAAAAGAATTCGTGGAGGTACTGCATATGCACCTTTTACAGTCTTGTTCAATCTCAAAGTGGATTTATATAATGATTGAAAGTGCAACATTGTTCCCTTCATGTATTTACCCTGGCCTATTATCAATTGTAATATGTAAGTATATACTAGACAGGGAAGTTCTCAGATAACCAATACTATTCGACAAGAGTGGTATTATTTTATCTATTAGTTTTATAGAGCAAATTTTATGAAACTTTATAATATATATAATATAATAAGATATTCAAGAAAAAAAGAAAATTGTTAGGGTTTTAATTTAGGGTTCACAAATTACATAATTCATGAAAAAAATCAATTTGATTGGATAGTTTTAAGGATCAGTTTTGTATTAAAAAAAATAAATTACAGACCAAGAACTAAATCACATAAAATGATCAAGAAACTTAAGTGTATAGACGAGATTTGTAATGGTTGTGCCTCACTATACACTAATATTGAATTTACACTTTGTATTTATTTTCTCGACCATTTTAAGTTGTTTAATTTTTGATCTCTAATATATTTTTTAAAAAAATAAAAAATTATAATTTTTTATTACGGTTTTTAGTATAATTGTTCATTTTATTCATACAAAACTAATTTGAATATGCGAGTTATTTACTTGGATCATAGTGAGTTCAAGCGTGGGCGTTGCCTTCAAATATACGAGTTAATAAAGACACTTTTTAAAAATTAAGGGTAAATGACATTAAACTCCTCACAAATGTGATCCATTTCTGAGTTACCTCTACTGTTCAAACTCTTACACTTAGCTTTGTTCCCGTATTTATGGGATGGCATTAACCCCTTCCGTTAAGAAATTGTTAGGAATTTGGATGGAAAAATCATGTGACTACCACATGACTAGGTAAATGAGACTTTTTTTTAACTAGATTGTCCTTCATTTTGGTTCATATATTATGTTAGACATCCAAACAAGGTCTTATGTACATACATACATATGTGCATATAATCTATATTATTATAATAAGGCAATGCGTTATTCGGTGAAACCTCAAATTTTGTGTGACAATCAGATATTTGTATATAAAAGATAGCCTAAATAAATTGAAAAATTCAGCATGTTTACCTTTAAATGTTAAAGAACTGACAGGGTTAAAAGAGTAAAATTACCGCACAATTTTCACAACTATTTAGGATCCAACTTTCACATGTTTATACTTCTTTCCCACTTCTACGAAAGCCGATACAGTTTGAAACTCTGAAACTCTTTACGAGTTACAAACTTCCACATTACCTTTGTAATTCTCAATTCTGCAACCAAATACACCTCTTCCAGCAAATTTTCTTCCGTTGAACACTTTAAACCTTTGTTTTTTATATCGCTTATGCTACTGTGCATGTGCTGAAGGTTAAAGAAAAGGGCCACTGAATATGCGGCATCTATGATATAAAACACAAATATTTTTGAATCTTTTAAATTATCTTTCACTATCTATGTTAAGAATCCATTTTAGTTAATCTAATGCCTGAGATTTCACGTAAGACTATTTTTTTTTAAAAAAAATATTATTTTTTTTTTCAAATGTGTTGTGATCAAATGGTTAAAAAACTTTTAAAATGGGCATATTTTTTACACATTGAATTATTTTGTAGTGGGAACCCACAAAAACAAACAAATTAAAACACCCCTTTTTTCCCCTCATTTCTTCTATACTAGCAATACTTTTTCAAAATTATTATACTTTCTAATTTATTCTCTATTTTATAACAATATATTTCTTTATATATGCTTGGACTTATTTTAAATGACTAAAAATTTAACAAGTACATCTAAAAATTTTACTAGTCGGAGGTTAAATTTGAACAAGACATTAAAAGAAAGAAAAGCCAAAGGAATCAAGAATGTGATAAATAACTTTCTATCTCTTACGTAAGTCTTTACCCAGAAAGAAAAGCAAGATTTTGTAGGTAAAGCAAGATTTTGTAGTTACCTAACGAGAGCCTTTAATCACACCCCTCCTGACACACACCCTCGTGGGTCCCAATCCTTTTTTTCATGTTGAATTAACCAATTACCCCTCACCCCTCTCACTCTTACACCTCTCTTCCAGGCGGGCCCCCACTCCCTTATTATTACCCAGCCGCCCCCCCCCCCCCACGCAACACCCCATCTCGCCACTTGTCCATCCCCATCCCTTTCAAAAAAAACAAAACAAACCAACACAAACCGCCCACCCCCACCGCCTCCATGCGCCACTTGTCCCTCCCCCCCTTTGACCGCCACCACCACCCCTAGCTCGCCATTTGTCACTTGCAGGACCACTTTCACTTCAGCCCCACCCCCACCCCTCCAACCCTCCAGCTGTAATTTTTTTTTAAATTTTTTTAATTTTTGAACCTAATTGTTTTCTATATATACATGAAGATCATATGTTCATTCTTCCAAAACTTATTTTACTACTTCATTTGCATCGTAGTTAGTTACCATTATTTTTCCAAAATTCATAGGTTAGCACTATGGATGACTCAATCGTAAATAGTTGGACCCTGAGAGTGATATTCCAAATGTAGAAAATGTCTCCCATCTAGTCGTGACTATACAGCTGCAATTTACCACTGATCAGGTAAGTATTTGTTTTTCTTGTTTTATAATACTAGTAATTTTTTATTATACTATCATTTTATTTAAATTATATCTACTACGTTGTACTAATGCATATTGTTTTATTTACTGACGATTTTTCAAGGTAAGAGACGAAATGTTCAATTGCGTGCGCATGTTGGTCCAAAATGGCATGGTGGTGGTTTAACGGTCTGCTAATTTGAAAGGCGGCAACTCCCTAATACATTTCTTGGTTGTGATAGAGGAAAGTATGACCTCACCATCATCTCTGAAGGGCAACCTTACAAAGAAATCCTGGAACCAAACAATATGATGCCCATTTGAGCTTGGCGAGGTCTAGCATCCCTCCAATGGTGTCATTTGGGTTTAATGGTGAAGTGCGGTTTTCATAACCATGAAACCGCAAAATATCTTGATGTCCGAGTACCCATCTAGGCTCAAACAGTGGAGAAACAATTTTGTGTCGAGATTGGCTTGGAGTACAAAACCTCGTAAAATTCTCAATGTCCTCAAAGAAAGGTCCTCTGCAAAATACCACGGGAATTCAGAGCTTACACACTAACGCCCGACAAAAGTGCGCACGTGGTGGGCCTATCCTACGCACATGTCTTGGACCATTATTAGGCCGAAGCTACCTCCATGCCGTTTCATTGACAATCAGCGACGACGAAATTACAGATTTGTTTGGGTCATCCTAAAAGCGTGATCTATATATTACTTCCCTACTTGTGCTGATCCTTGATGGCAACTACCATACAAATGAGTCTCGAATACCGTTTTTGGAGGTGTTGGTATCACACGACAATGCAAACATACTCCTATGTTTTGCATATCTTGCTAATGAGAAGTCTGATCGACTAACATATGCCCTTGGTACGTTGACGAACTTGTGGTTTTGAAAAGGAAGCATTGATGCATCATTCTTGTTATCATATAGGAATTTGGCGCTTTTATGAAGGCCATCGGAACATGTTTTCCAATGGCACGTCACATCCTTTGTCTCTGACACATAACCAGAACTTTGGTGAAGTCTGCAGCCCAATTCTTGGTTCAAAGATGCCGCGATTTTATGCGCCTCATGACACTCGCTAAGCAAGTCATCTCACCAGAGTCTTACCAACATAAGTGGCACATCCTTCTAGTAAGTTAAATCCTACCCGCGTGCAACGAAATCCTCGGGAAACATGGTTAAGCCGACAAGAGCGGTTCGTAATGCGTGGTTAATACTTGCTGCACTTGGGAAGCAATTCCATCAAAGGTCCTTATTAATTACCTCTCATAGTATTTTTAGTTTCCAAATCAAAGTTTGTAAACGTTCGTGTAAATGTGGTTTTATGTTGTTATTACAGAGCCGGATCACTTTATTACAGATACTTCGTAAAGATAAGCCTACATCTTCACCAATGTCTGATCCTTTCATTCAGGAATTACTTGGGTCTTCTCAGGAGTTCTTAGTCCATTGTCGATGTCAGCTGATGGTCATTTGTGGATTCAGGGCGATAGCAGTCGCAAATAGGGTATGGTGAAGACAATTGGGCACCGGTACGGATGGCCTAATCGAAAGAATTCAACAAACATGGGAATTATATAATGTGCTTTATCCGGCGAACAATTCGCAAACACCTTCTACCTTCCACTTGCTTGGTTTGCACCAATTGCCCACAGGCATATTGGATGAACTCTATGTCATTGGGAGTTGTCATCGCCTCAAGGGTACAATCTTGTACTGCACACATTTGACAGCACATATCATTCGGGGTTGTTGTTTACTTCACTTGCCATTGAGATCCCACCCGTGCCGGTCAAGAATCGACGAGAATAGCCATTGCTCGTTTTGAGGAATCATTCGTCCAAGTTTTCTTACGGCTCATTATCCTGTACGGGCACCAACGCCCATTGTGGTGGCGCCAACATGTACAATCGACGCTAGGGGATTGGGTTGACAGTTATATAGTAGCGAAGAATTTGTGGTCAGATTAATGGGTGGAACCCTGTATTCTGGAGGTAGCGTTGGAGGAGATATTGATTAGAAAATATATTCCTTATGTAATGTACATCATTTTACTGTTTGGCATTGATATGTATTAATAATGCATTTATTGTTTTCTCTAAAAAAATTATGTATTAATTTTAACTTTAGTGTTTCCAAAAAAAAGTTAT
>CM018895.1:18643887-18646387 GCA_009663005.1 Actinidia chinensis | reverse complement strand
AAGGTACATGCCATTAATTTTCTCATTATTTCTCAACCAACCAACCAAACATGACCTTAGAGACATCTCTCCTTCCCCTAGTGGGTCTCAAGAAACCAAATCTCTAAACCTTAGTGATATTCCCTTCTCCTCCTCTCTCTCTCAGAAACCAAATCTCTAAACCAAACATGAGACATTTCCTCCCTCCCTCTAAGTCCATATCATGTACACCCACCACATCAGCCTTTTCTCTCTCTCTAGGTGTGTCTAAGGTAAATGGTGGTCTAATGACTGAAGGGCAAACGTTATTCTAAGTTTTCAGTTAACGGCACATTAGCATTTTTGAATTCGTATAGTTAAGAAGGATTACCTGTTCGAGTTTATAATTCGGGCAACTAAAAAACGTCGTCATAGTTAATGGGATTTAATGCAATTTGCCCAAAGAAAATATTGCTTTTCATTTGGGGAAGACTAGTGACCCCTATATTCTTCTAAAATCACACTGTCATGCATTTTTAAAACTTTTTTTTTTTTTTTACATTTTAAATCTCTCTAAAATATATTAATTTTTTTTAACACTTTAAAACCCTAAACTAAAATTTTGGTTCCGCTATTGATTTTAAAAATATATCACTTTAATTTATTAGACCATTAGTTTTCCAAATGAAAATGAATGGCATCAACAGAAAAAATTGTTTTAAAATGCTAACGTTAGCCTTGTTATTCCACCCTCACACCTGATTTCCTCTCTGTCCAAAATTTTCACTCTCTTAATTGAAAACCATGTAACACAGAGCACACTGATTTATTATACATATTCAATTTTAATGCCGAAATTTTTTTATTACTGCTGCCGCTGTCAGTAGATTTAGGTAAAAACTCCCTTATTCTCCTTCCTCTACCTCATAAGACTCAATTTCCCCTTCTCCCTCAAGTGTGGGATGTTTGGCCTTCATCTCTGACTCAGGAATTTTCAAGTCTCAACCCCACCCGATGTAGTCTCCACTTCCCTGATTCACTAATTTTATAAGGGCTCATTTGGCTGGAGGATATAGAAGGGGGATAATTTTTAGAGGGGATAACTTTTGGAGGAGGATAACTTTTAATTTTGTTTGGATACTTTTTAGAATGGGGGATAAGGGTGGAGGATAAGGAAGGAAAATATAGAGGAAACACAAAATATTAAAATATTTATGATTAAAATAAAGTTTATTTCTCTCTTTATATATAAAACAAATTATATATTTTAGTTTATCTTTATATATATTTTTTATTTCCCCCACCCCCTTCCCCCCTTATCCCCACGGATAAATTTTAGTTAGAGTTTAGCCACGTAAAATTATTCGCAGCTATCCACCTGTTGGGGGGAACAGGTATTCGGGGAAAAAGTTATTCGCCTCCCATATCCGCCAACAAACGCCGGGGGGAAAAAATTGTCCGGTGAAAAAATTATCCCCCACCTAATCACCAGCCAAAATGCCCTAAAGGATGCTAGTCAAACCCCAGAATTTGTGATTGATGGGGCATCCGTCGACGAGGATTTGCCGACGATGGGAGAGATGGAGGCAAAATCTTTATCTTTTCCCAGTGGTCTTCTTCTCTCTCTTCGTTCAATTCTGTTCTAGTTCTCTCTTCTTTTACCCGAGATTTTTTCTTTTTGTTTTTTTAACCAGGTGGAGGGGTGGCCCGGACGGGAGAAAGTGTCGTGCCACACTCAACATCTGTAACCGGAAACCAGTGATTTCCCGGGGTTGTGCGCGTAGAAGTATGTTGGAGAAAAGAATGCTAAGGTTACAACACAAACTTTTACAACCTTTCTAAAAATGATGTCGTTTTGGAAAAAAATTAACATCACCATCTCTCTCCTCCTTCCCCGTTTCTTTCTCTCCTTCCTATTCCCAACTCTCTCTATCTCCAGAGATCCTCTCTCCCCCCCCAATCTACTCTCTCTCCAAATGTTTCAGTCAAAATGTTTCTCAAGAAAACAAGAATCCCCCAAATTTCACAAATCCATTTTGTCAGAAAAGAAAAATTAGACAAACACGTCCCACTAAACAATCCAAAACAAACCCAATGCATTTCCCCAACTTAAAATCAACACCACAGTCTCCACATACCCCTCCACTAGTACATCGCAATTCTCTGCCGTCGCCACGCCACCATGCTCCGTTAGCAGCAGCTTCTCCGCCGGGAAAAAAAAAAAAAGGCTTCGATGGCCAAGACCTTCGATGCACGTCCTCGAAAACCTAAAAACTTCGAACCCAGAAATCGGCAAGCCTTACGTCCCAAACCCACCCCCATTACCTCGGATCCCGAAACACGCCGTTTCTCGAACCCTTAGAGACACTTTCATGAGTTGATCCAGGCATCGACCAACTGCTTCGACTTGCGGGTATGCTCGCTCAAACATCATCTCGAAGAGAGTCGGGGCTCTGGAGAGCGGGACGTAGGACAGCGGAGGGGAGAGGGTGGGGAAGGGGAGGAGAGGAAGCCTGAGAGAGAGAGTGGGGACGCCAAAGAG
>CM018895.1:18611387-18616387 GCA_009663005.1 Actinidia chinensis | reverse complement strand
TGGATTTGGACACGGGGTTTTGAATGAAAGACACAAATTCACCTTCATCAACGCTGCTTATCGCTCAATTTACCGTTACAAACTACACTATCAGTTTAGGAAATAAACCCACCAACTATAAGAAATTATGAATTTGATGACTTTGTAATTCGATCAACTAAGAGGATGGAAACCGCCCAACGTTCAGCAAAAGTAGGGGCAAAAGTGGCAAAAAAAAATATAGTCATTATTGAGTTATTGTTTACGAACATATAGCCATACAACGTTCAGCAAAAGTAGGACCAAAATCGGGAGAAAAAAAAAGGTGGTCACTGAAGTTACTGTTCACTCACATTTATCCAAACGAAAACTCATCTTATGAATAAAAATTTTCCTCAGAACATCTATCAATAGGATTGAAAAGATTAAACTAACCTTGTTCCAAATCTAATTTTCAAACGAAGTGCAGCGCATACATAGCCAACATCAATTGCCATTTCGTAGAAGAACTTTTAAACCACAACAAATACGTGTACGATCACAAATCTCAGACTCACGCTTCTGTCGATCTTCCGGAATGGTTTCCACAAACTTCGACGACAATCTTGGATCTAAGACCGTGGATTTTTGAAAGCACAGATTCCACCTTCATCAACCCTGCGTCTCGCTCCAATTTTACCGTACAAATCACTATACCACCTCTCCGTCTGAGAGAAACAACCAACCGATTATAAGAAATAGATTCGGTGGCTCTGTAATTCAATCAACGAAGTGGGTGAAAACCGTCCAACGTTTAGTAAAAATAGGTGCAAAAGCGGTGAAAAAAAAATATGGTCGTCACTGAGTTCCTTTTCACGAATATATAGCCGTACAACAATTAAAAAAAGTAAGGAAAAAAATGGTGGTCACTGAGTTACTGTTCACTCACATTTATCCAAATAAAAACTCATCTCATGAATAAAATTTTTTCTCAAAACACCTCTCAATAGGATTGAAAAGATTAAATTGTCCTTGTTCCAAATCTGATTCTCAAACGAAGTGGAGCGCATACACAGCTAACATCAATCCCCATTTCGTAGAAGAACTTTTAAATAACAAGAAATACGTGTATGATCGCAAATCTCGGACTTGTTTCTGTCAGATATTCTTGAATGGTTTAAAACACAACGTTTCGACGCAAATCTTGGTCGAGACTCGTGGTTTTGAAAACCACAATATCAACTGTCTTCAACCGCTTGCTTCTCGTGCGTCCAATTTTACCGGTACAAACCCTCCCTTGTCACGTTTGAGAGAAGCAAACCCACCGACTAAGAAATTAGGGATTCGCTGGCTCTGTAATGTCGATGGAACTAAGAGGGTGAAAGCTCCAAACGTTTTAACAAAAGTAGGGGCAAAATGCGGAAAAAAAAAATATAGTCCGTCACTGGAGTTTATTTTTGCGAACTTATAGTCGTGACAACGTTTAGCAAAGTAGGGCACAATCGGAGGAAAAAAATGGTGGTCACTGAGTTACTGTTCAATCACATTGTCCAAACGAAAACTAATTCACACGATACAAATTTTCCTCAAAACATCTATCCATAGTGATTTAAAACTTAAACCTGACCTTTTCCAAAAAATCTGATTTGTCAACGAATACACCGGGCGCATACACCAACCCACATCAATCGCCATTTTGTTGAAAAACTTTTAAACCATAAGAAATATGAGTACAATCACAAATTTCAGACTTGCTTTTGTCGGATCTTTTGGAACGGTTAACACAACTTCGATGACAAATCTTGAATATGAGGCCCGTGGATTTTAAAAGGGACAGATTCACCTTCATCAACGCATGCTTCTCGTTCCAATTTTACTGTATAAACCACTCCCTCTCCATCTGAGAGAAATAAAACCACCGACTATAAGAAATTAGAGATTCGATTGCTCTGTAATTCGATCAACTAAGAAAGCCGTCCAACGTTCAGCAAAAGAAGGGGCAAAAGCAAAAAACAATACAGTCATCACTGAGGTATTGTTCGCGAAGTTATAGCCGTACAACGTTCCGCAAAAGTAGTGGCAAAGTAGGGAGGACAAAAATGGTGGTCACTGAGTTACTATTCACTCACATCTATCCAAATGAAAACTCATCTCATTAACAAAAAGTTTCCTCAAAACATCTATCAATGGGATTGAAAAGATTAAACTGACCTTGTTCCAAATCTGCTTCTCAAACGAAGTGCAAGCGCATACACAACAACACAATCGCTATTTTTGTAGAAGAACTTTTAAAACCCACAAGAAATACGTGTTACGATTGCAAATCTCTAAACTTGCTTATGTCAAAAAAACAAAATCTATGGAATGGTTAACACCACTTCCGACGACAAAAATATTGGATCTGAGGACCCGTGGGTTTTGAAAGCCAATATTCACCTCATTCAATGCTTGCTTCTTGCTCTTTTTATCGGATAAAACCACCCCTCTCCGTTTGAGAGAAACAAACCCACCAATACGAAAAGGGAAATTTGATGGCTCTGTAATTGCTAAATTAGAGGGGTGAAAACGGTCATCGTTCAACAAAAGAAGGGCAAAATCGGCCAAAAAAAATATGGTAGTCAATGAGTTACTATTCGCAAATATATAGCGATAAACCATTCAACAAAAATAGGAAACAAATCGGGAAGAAAACAATGGTGGTTACTGAGTACTGTTCACTCACATCTATCCAAACGCAAAACTCATCTCATGACGTACAGATTCACGTCTCACACCTACCTTTTCTCAAAAATCCATCAATGGATGGAAAAGATAAAACTGAACCTTGTTCCAAATCTGAATTCTCTCAACGAAGTGCAGCGCAGACAAACAAATCAACGCCATTTTGTAGAAGAACTTTTAAACCACAAGAAATACGTGTACGATTGCAAATCTCAAACTTGCTTATGTCAAATCTACTGGAATGGTTAACACAACTTCGACGACAAATCTTGGATCTGAGACACGTGGGTTTTGAAAGCCACATATTCACCTTCATCAATGCTTGCTTCTTGCTCCATTTTACCGGATAAACCACTCCCTCTCCGTTTGAGAGAAACAAACCCACCGACTACAAGAAATTAGGAATTTGATGGCTCTGTAATTGGATCAACTTAGAGGGTGAAAATCGTCCATCGTTCAACAAAAGAAGGGGCAAAACCGGCAAAAAATATGGTCGTCAATGACGTTATATTCGCCAAATATATAGTGTAAACCTTCAACAAAAATAGGAACAAACGGGAGAAAACAAATGGTGGTTACTGAGTTATGTTCACCAATCTTCCAAACGACAAACTATCTCATGAATAAAAAATTTTCCTCAAAACCATCCATCAATAGGATTGAAACGATTAAATGACCTTGTCCAAAATCTGCTTCTTAACGAAAGTGCAGCACTAACAACCACCCTCCATCGCCATTTTGTAGAAGAATTTTAAACCACAAGGAAAACGTGTACGTCGCAATCTAAGACTTGCTTCTGTCAAGATTACTGAATGGTTAACCAACTTTCGACGACAAATCTTGGATTGCGACACGTTGATTTGCAACGGCATGATTCACCTTATCAAAACGCTTGTCTTGCTCCATTTTATCGGACAAACCCACTCTCTCTCGTTGAGCGAAACAACCCACCGCCTACAGAAATTAGGGATTTGTGATGCACCCCACTTGTTAAGTCGGCTCAACTGCTAGCGGTGAAAAACCGTCCAACATTCAACAAAAGAAGGGGCAACGCGCAAAAAAATGAAGGGGTCGAGGTGTGTGTAGTTTTCACCTTCTTCCCCAAACTCTAGCTGTGGTAGATCGATTTTAGTAGACGGTCCGAGGCCGCAGATGCAGTGGAGAAGCAAATCGGGAAAGACCCAATGGTGGTTCATGAGTTACTGTTCACTCACATCTATCCAAACGAAAATTCATCTCATGAGATAAAAATTTTCTTCCAAAAAAATCCCATCAATAGGATGAAAAGACTAAAACTGGACCTTGTTCCAAATTGCTTCCTAAACGAGAAGCGCGCCTCCCTCCCCCAACAAACTGTAATCCGCCATTTTGTAGAAGAACTTTTAACACCACAAGAAATACGTGTTACGATCGCAAATCTCGACTTGCTTCTGTCAGATATACTGGATGGTGAACACAATTTCGACGGACCAACATCTTGGATCTGGGACCCGAGATTTTCAAAAGGAGATGAATTCACCTTCATCACCGCTGGCTCTTGCACTCCAATTTTACCGTACAAAACCAGTCCCGCTCCGTCTGAGAGAAACAAACCCACCGACTATAAGACAATCAGGGATTTGATGGCTTTATAATTCGATTAACTAAGAGGGTGAAAACCGTCCCACGTTCAGCAAAAGTAAGACCAAAAATGGTAAAAAAAATATGGGTTCAGACGTATACCGTAACAAACTTCAAACAAAAGTAAGGGCAAAATTGGGAGAAACAAAATGGTGTACTAAATTACTATTCACTCACATTTATCCAAATGAAAACAAATCTCATGAATAAAAACTTTCCCCGAAACGCCTATCAATAGGATTGAAAAGATTAAACTAACCATTGTTCCAAATCTGATTCTCAAGGAGTGCGAGCGCATACACATCAACATCAATCGCCAATTTTGTAGAAGAACTTTTAAAAAACCATAAGAAATACGTGTACGATCCAAATCTCGACTTGCTTCTGTCGAGACTCTTCTCGAATCTTAACCACTTCGATCGACGACAAATCTTGGATCTAAGACAACGTGATTGTGAAGGCAAAGATTCACCTTCATCAACCCTTCACCCTTGCTTTTTCTCTCTCAATTTTACCGTACAAACCACTCTCACTCTGCTGAGAGAACCAAACCCCACCGACTATAAGAAATTAGGTTCGATGCTCTGTTTCGATCACTAAGAGGATGAAAACTGTCCAACATTCGCAAAAGTAGTGGCAAAAGCGACAAAAAAATAATGGTCGTCACTGAGTTACTGTTCCCAAACATATAGCCGTACACG
>CM018895.1:18598887-18601387 GCA_009663005.1 Actinidia chinensis | reverse complement strand
CATAGTGCTTTGGTTGTTATAGAATTAATATTATTTTATTAATTATTATGGTATGAAAAATATCGTTCATTACACTTCTTTCACTCTAATCCACTAAAGGATTAATTACACAATTCACTCAAGTAAAAGTGAAAATCGAAGTATAGAAAGATGATTGGATATCAGTGTGACCCAACAAATCAACCAGCTTTCCCTCGACTCCGAAAACTCAAATCGATTCTTGAGGAATCCACTCATTGATGTTGCGGCATAGTGCACAGATTTGCACCGATTGGAAGTGCTGATATAGCAAAGGAGTTATAAGTTCATACCAAAAGTGAAATATGAAATAATTAACTTTATCGAAAACTCTACTGATTGGGCGAGGTCTTTATTTACTTGATTTTTTCTCTTTTTTACTAGTTTATGATACATGTTATGTTATGACAAGAATGTCCCATTAATGTGCATTCTACGGCCCAAACAGCGTGCGACTCTTCCATCTTTCTTTATAAATACATATGTTTTTATTGTAATAACTTCTTGTATTATTTTCTTCATTTCACGTACCTTATCATTATAACCAATATGATTTTAGCCATAAGGACCCAGGCGATTCGGAACATTCTCCAACTTTTTTAACACAATATATTTGTATTATACTTTGTACTTTGTTCATTATGTAATGAATTGGGTTTTGCTAGCAAAAAAGGCAAATGCAACGCGGTGGAAGGCACTCCCTAAAGATGACAAGCAAAAGCTCTTTGAGAGGTTTCCATTACTCCCTAAAGATGATAAGCAAAAGCCAAGCTCTTTCAGATGGCACGAGACTAGTGAAAACAAGATGTCAAACAATAAAGGAGAGAGAGAGATTTGAAGCACAAAACAAAAACTTAACATCCTTCAAGTATTACCTATTAGTATTGGGGTCCTTATATTTTGAAGTAGTATTTTCAATTATTATACTTAAAACAATTAGTTTTTTGCCAGTTACAGTACGATCAATTGGTAACTATTGACTGAGTTTTTTAAGAAAACAACTCCATGTGATCATTTTAGGGCCCATTTCTAAGTTCGATTGAGGCCCCCTAAAATCTAGCTGGTCTAGCCGAGTTAAGGATAAAGTCCACAAAAAAACATTTACCATGGTCGGTATCTATTGTGCAAACATACACACCCACACATTAATCCATTTAACCATGATCGGTTATTTATGTGCAAACATACATACCACACATAATCCATTAATCTTTCTTGGCGGTTTGTTTTGTTCAGGAGAGGAATCCAAACAAGAAATATTCTGGAAATCAATTGTTGAATAACCAGAGTTTGAACGAACTGCAACATGCCGAAAAGATATTGAGCTAGGTGGGTTACTGCAACATGCATTAAAGACATTGACGGGACTTGCCATAGAGTCAGAAAAGCAGTTGAAAAGCTGAACAACTATTACAACCGCAAGGTTAATACGCCTAGCTTTCTAGCATCTCTGGAAACTGTGTGGCAATGCGCTTAGTTTGTGAATATAGATGTTTTGTTTTTTTCTTTCTAGTTTGTCTTTGACATGATTTGGTCTTATGCGCATTTACCCATGCTGAGAGGATAATTGAAACATCTTCCTCTGGAGTAATTCGCATGTCACCATAATTGTCAGTTCCTACGAGAACCCAATACTTTATGGTTCTATGAAGAGACGAAGTCCATCATAGTTGGGTTTCTCGGAATAGTATGCATGTACTTCGCAAATTGTTATCACACTCACGTATAGCTGTGTTAGATGCATAAAAATAAAAATACTTAAGGAAGGCACACTTTAAATTCTTTGCTGTGCTCATAATCCATATAACTGTAATTGATTGTGCTTTTACAATTTTTTTTTGGCACAAATGGTTTAAGGGTCAATAAGTGACAAAAAACATAACCATTATATTGTGATGTTATGTTAACTTGAAAGTGTTTTGATTCATGAAAATCATGAGAATCATAAATTGTATATAAATTATTTTATTGCATAGGTGTAATGACATTAGTCTTGATCTCCATATGAAACATGGAAAAATCGAGTTTGAAATATGGTTTTGGCCAACTTTGAGGCGAAATGAAGAGGCTTAGTTCAGTCTTTTTTGATAAACAATATCGAAATGTTTTCTTCTCCGCTAACGCTTTCAAACATATAAAGCAGGTAAAAACTGAAAGAGGATGAATGAGACGGTTGTCTCTCAAAGCGAGCTAAATGGGCTTAAGTTCTTTCGGCACCCCTCAGCGATGGCAGGCGAAGCTAAACAAAAATAGAGTATGATGGGGGCCCTTGCTTGAGAACATTGTGTGGACACACAAGTTTGTTTTAACTTTTTGGGTGGGGGGGGTAATACCTTAGGTCGTGTGGGTTCAAATGGAATACAATAGATTTGTAATTTCCCTTTAGATATATATGATAAAAATTAGTGATAAATTGATACTAGTGAAATTTTAAAAAATAGTTCAAATATTGGGGTTATACAAGAAAAACCAAAAATGATTG
>CM018895.1:18584046-18588787 GCA_009663005.1 Actinidia chinensis | reverse complement strand
TTTTCCTTGCGAATGATGTGCTATTCAAGTAACTACCTTTCGATTTTAGGAGAGCCCAGACAAGTCCGACGCAATTGGTTGTTGATATTGCTGCTGATAGGGAATCCATGTCAACTTATGAAAAGTTATAGAAACAGAAAACTATCTCCATTTGTCCATGTTCGTTTGTCTTCTCTATGGTTCATTTGTCCATATTCAACTATTGTGCTGCAGTCGCTTCCAACCGCCTTACCTTGCAAATGAAATGGCAACATCAAGGCTGAACATATGATAGGAAGATGGAGAGATTTGAGAAGAACATGACGTGGAAAGTTGAATATGAATAAAGATATTGAATATGCGTTAAAATTTGTTTACTCCATAATCGTTACATTTTCCAACAGATGCTATGGACTGGCCACAGAATGTAGAGCTCAAATGGAGAATACATAACCAAGGAACCGATCAGTGCTAGCCGTTGGGTTTTCAACACGCTTCTGTGATTCCCGCACAATCAAGAGTTCAACCAGGTTATTTGCCAACAATACCAAGACAACAATTAAAAGATAATTCAGGCCATAGACATCAAACATATGAACACTAGATACAACAGATAAGCACTAAAGATATAGCTTCCATATCTAGAAAACCAGCAAGGAATGAAACAAAAAGACTCCAATCTTTGCCGGGACAGCATGTTGCCATTCATAATCAGTCCAACTTCTAGGAGGGTTCTGATAAGGTCCCATGCTTCTTTAATACTAGACATTTCAGTTATTTCAGTCTTAACGGGAAAAAGAAAGCTTGTGAAGAGTCGACAATATATCACACGACAACTACTACCAGTTCAGTCAAGTTGCAATTGAATGTCCCAGATGACCACTTAATCACACAACGACTCAAACTGAAAAATAGGTTTTCAGTACACTTTGAAACACAAATTATACAATACTACTTCAAAAGGACACGCAATGAAGAAACTTCATGTTTTTAACACATTACGAAAACTCTATTTCATGCAATATCAACCTTTTATCTATTAAAGATACAAAATCCAAAGCGCAACCAAGGAGAAAATAAACAAACCAGGCAGCCAAAACCCAGAAGATAACCTCAGGTATTCCTTCTCCTACTCATTTGGAGAGGAAATTCTATGCAGGCTAACCAAAGTTTCAAAAAAGGAACAGAAAAACAAACCGCAACAGGGCAGCCAATACCCAGAAGATAAACCTCAGGTTCTCGGACCATAAAGGAAAGGAACCATTTCGGATTGCTGGAATTGGAGTGGGAATGCCTAGCCCTGCCACCAAGATCAAAGTAAAGCTTCTTCCTCAGCTATAATCCTATCACAGCAACAAGGATGGGAGAGCAAAAAGAACGAAAAAAAGTTCTCAAAAAAAAATGGAGATGGTCAGTCACTTTAGCAAGAATTTTATGCGGACATGGGGGATTACTCCCCAACCGCCCCAACAATCAATGATCATCTTCCTTTTGGAATATCAGAGGTTTTAAATATGCCTCTGAAGCAAACTGGGGTGTTATGAAGCAGCATCTAAAGAGGAAAGAAATAGCAAGAATGGGGCTCCTGGAAAACCAAGCTTAATCAACAAGCATTGGATTGGATGGCAGAACAAACTCATGGCTAGGAGAATGGCTGATAAACTTCATTCATCAGTCCCAATGGCAGGGGATCTTAGTCATTGAAAAGAAGATCTAGTTGACATGGATATATTCAAACACGGATCAGGTAATCCATTGCATGGCTACATGTAGTCATTGATATTGCTTTTATATTAGTTTTGTGTATGGCTTTCAACACAGTTGTGGGAGAAGGCCCTAGGCATAACTTGAGACAGGTTCAGCTACTCTCAGAACCCTTGGATCCTTCTAGGGATTTTAAAACCGTGCTCAACATTGAGGAAGAGATCAAGGGCAAGCAGTTTCAAATGTACGGGAAATCCGGGAATTCAAGAATGTTGCTACAATCGGGACTCTCAGATAATCGCATTAACTGGAGGTCTTCCATACCTGGACACATTCCAAAAATCTGGTGCAAATTGGACAGGGACAATGGTGAATAGGGCATGGTCTCAAAGGGGTCTCACAGCTCAAGCGAAGAGTTTTGATCTCCTGGTATCATGTCTGATCAGATAGTTGTCTCTTGCACAATCTATTCTTGAGAACATGACAGGCGGAGCTACTCCTTTTTTAATTTTTTCAAATGTGGGCTAAGCATGACATTTTAGGAGTGCGTTCGAAACCTCCTGGGACAGCTATGTATAGGCTTTGACAAAAAGCTTAAAAGCTTGAAGCGACCCCCTCAAATATTGAACAGACAACCATTACTCAGCATATACCGCTCGAGCCCAAACAATAGCAGATTGAACTTTGGAAATGCAGCAGGTGACCACGACAATTCAGCAGATGCACAACTTCAAAACAAGTATCTGAGCTCAGATCCGTGCTCTCAGTTGGCTGAGGCTGAGGCCAGTTCTGCTCCCAACGGGCAAGGCTAAATACTTGAAGGCGTGTGACAGACGGTACCAAATTCTTTCATGGGATGATCAAGAGTAGGAAAGCAAAACTACATTTCTCATCCCTATTAGAGGGAGGCGTCAGATCCATTCTAGCAGCAAGCAGTGATGCTTTTGTGCGCACTTTTACAAGGGTCTCCTGGGCACAAAAGGGGGTTGGTTGCATTTGAAATTGAATGAGAGACATGGTGGCCCGAGGGCAGGAAGAGGGAAAAAGAGAAAGCGAAAAGGAGAAGAAGCACGTCCTTGGTTTACTAAGAGGAGGATAAGCCCTGGCCCAGATGGTTATTCCTCCTATTTTTTCAAGAAAGTAGGGACATTGTGGGTCGGGTGGGGATTTTGTTGCGGCTGGTATGGATTCTTTCCTCAGGTCATATCTTAAGGCAAATCAAACCTTCAGTTCTTGCCTGATCCCTAAAATCTAAGGATTCAGACAGCTTGGAGGGATTATAAGCCTTTGACTCAGTGGATGGGAGAATGTATTAGAGTATGCTGCAATGACTTTGCAACTTTCCCCCTACCTTAATACAGTGGGTTATGTTGTGTCACATCTACCCCTATTCCTTTTCATACAATGGGTACCGTCATGGCTTTTTTTAAGGGTCAAAGGGGCCGAGGCAAGGGGACCTGTCTTTCTACCATCTATTTTGTGCTTTGTATTGAATACCTTTCCAGGAAGCTTGCGGAGTTAATGTTAAAAAGTAATCCGATTTCAATTTCATCCCAAATTGGTGGCTTAAAAATTACTCACCTTCCCGATGTGGACGATCTTGTTCTATATCCCGAGGAGACCCTACCTCGATTGTATTGATTATGGAAAAGCTAAAACATTTGGAGAATGGATAAGGCCTGCAAACCAACATGGGGTAAAATCTAGTTTTTTGCAGCGGAATATATGTCCGGAGGAATTGAAAAACAATCAAAAGACTAATGGATTTGCTCTTGGCGCCTTTCCTCAAATACTTGGGCACTCAAGTGGCTGCCTCTAGGCTCACCATAGCCCAGTTTCAGCCCCCTTATGGATACAAATCTCAGACGACCTTAGTGCATGGGCAGGAGACTTCCCTTTCTTATGCGGGTAGGAATGAATTGATCAGATCAGTTCTTAAAGGAGTCAATGCTACTGATAACCATCCTTCCCATTCCCTGTTGGTTGTTAGAAAAAAAATCACTCAATATGTAGAAATTTTATTTGGGAGTGGCAGAGCATACAGTGTTACAAAAAAACCTTTAGTGGCTTGGAGGAGGGCACTCGCCCAAGGCAATGAAGGAGGTTGGGCATTATTAGAAATTTAAAGCTTGGAACAAGCTTAATTTCCCAGACCCTTTGGGTATTCAAGCAAGAAAGATCCCTCTGGTTCTCCAATGGCTCCACCATGTTTACATGAGCGAATCTCCTTATGGGAAGACAAGACTAAGCACGAGGGACCTCCCCTATTAAGCCAAAGTATGCCTAGTGAGAGATCATTAGAGGTAGAAGGAAATCAATGCAAAATGCATTATAGTCTGGACCAAGTGGGCTCCTGATGGTTATCTTCAATCCAGCTGTCTTATGAATTCTTCATGTCAAAGAGAGCAAAAAACGACGATGATGGGTCTAAGCTAGTGTGGCAAAGAGCCATTACACCCAAAGGATTACCTTCTATCTTGTGGTTGGGCCTAAAAAGGACCGCCTCCAACACGGGACAAGCTCATTGACTTTGTTGAAGATTGGCATTGCCCTTTATGCTTGGCATGAAAATAAAACATTGATACTTATTTCAAGCTGTAGAATTGGGAAACATATTTGGGAAGGAGGAAGCAATCAAAGATGGCTAGGCATAAACTCGAGCATGCACACCCTAAAAGCGGGCCGTTAGTAAAGTGGTTGATCAAGGAAGCTAGAGGGCACGGGCTTTCCAAAGGCCCAGCAACATTCAAGCGGAATTAGTCTTGCATGCACGGTTTTATCATATTGGATGGCCAGAAAGAAAACAAGAGATTTTTTGAGGGCAAGATAGACCTCCGGGAATCTATATCAGGCGTACCAAATTCATGTATTCAGATGTATTTACACTTATACCATATTTTAGACATGAAGCTATGTAGTTTGTTTGTGGGGGGGGGGGGGGGGGGGCGGGGGCTAAATTGCCTAGTCATTTGTCTTTTCCCTTTGAGGTATGCCCCAGGGTATATTGTAAATCATTTTTGTTGCAATTCAATTATTTTATCAAGCAAAAAAAAAAAAA
>CM018895.1:18544046-18546546 GCA_009663005.1 Actinidia chinensis | reverse complement strand
TTTGTCCTTAATATTTTTTTTTTCAAATTTGAATATCTTTTTTACATTTTTCATATTCCTATTGTCAAAAGAACTGAAAAAAATATAAGATTTTGATCAAATTGTGAAAAAAGTTCACTGAAAATAAAAAATAAATAAAAAAATAAAAAATCTACTAAAAAAAAAGGCTAAACTAGACTTAGACTGTCAATAGCTGATTTGGGTGTGCATTTATAAGCACTTCTATATATAAATGTAAGACTATCTTAACTGTAATCGATGTGACTGGGCGGTTTTCTAACGTTAATTATTGTTTCATTAAGCTTCTATGCTTTTGTTATTGTTCTTGTCAAATCCAAATAATAATGCCAATTTTCCGACATGTGTCCTATGATCTGTGTCGTTAACGTGCATTAACGTGGCGTATAATTGCAAGGAAGCATAACTAACAGATAATCAAGAACATTCACTTGATATGGGGACCACGCTGTTAAACATGTTCATTAGGCACTGATTGAAGCAAGAGAAATTGAGTGTGTGTTTTTTATTTTAATATCTTCCATAAGTTTAAGAATGTTGCCTTTTTTTTTTAATAATTCGGTATCCAACAAAATACCGACTAATTTGAGAGACCAATCGATTCCAATGTTTATTAGTGGGGTGCCCGATTAAAATGAGGACAAAATTCTGTAAAGATTAACCCAATGACTGATTAATCTAGGAGATTAATTGATTTGACTGTCCACTAGTGGAGCACATGATTAAAATAAGGACAAAACTCTATAAGAACTGATTCAATTCAAGAATTAATAACACTTAAGAGGTTTCGAAACTCAAACCTTAAAAAAAAGTAGACTTTCAAAATCTCAAACCAAGACTAATAGACCTGGTGCGGTTAATATTTTAGACTTTTTACTTTGCCCTTTTTCTTGAGCTGATATCAGAATATCACATTTCTAACGGGTAATTTTAAAAAATAAAAACTTTTCAAGTGTATTAACTTTGCCTCTTTACTTTTGGGGGAAAAATGTAAGAAAGTGTTGAAAACAATAAGAGGGGCAGAAACAAAAATAATTTCCTTTTTTTATTTTTATTTTTGTGAATTATTTTTGTTTGTTTCAAGAACCTCACAAAAAGAAAAAGAAGGCCATATGTGAAGAAAATTTGGCACAGAATTTATATGCTTTTTATAACTTTTGTGAGAGGTGAAGTTAATTATTTAGGTTGCGTTTGGATCTAGCATTTGTATTCAAACATATCAAAAAAATGCTCCCATACTATACTAGTGTTTTTATTATTCATCGCCAAACTATATAGACCCGACACCTTTAGGATTTTTTTTTACGAAAGAATAAAATTGTAAAAGTTGAATATATGCAGTCCGAGCTATATATGAAG
This sequence comes from Actinidia chinensis, assembly GCA_009663005.1. Lineage (NCBI taxonomy): Eukaryota > Viridiplantae > Streptophyta > Magnoliopsida > Ericales > Actinidiaceae > Actinidia > Actinidia chinensis. The sequence continues at coordinate 18,545,169 of CM018895.1, read as the reverse complement.
CACCGCAATTATTAAATTTTTTTAATAAAAAAAATTAACTTTATCGGAGTTAAATAATTTAGGGTTTCTTTTTACATAGCGTAACTTGAAGGGGTAGTATATCATAGATTAGACAACTCAAAGGCTTAAAATTTTTAATATCCGTGACTAGAAATTCATGTTGTAATACATTTTTTTTTTATTTTTTTTATTAATACATATATTTGTCGTTCTTAAGTTAAAATCCTCGCTTCACCCTTTGATTGCAACTGAATCGATTTTCGTTATAGGTGTTCATAATTTGCACAATGGCCACAACCAATAGTTAGGTCACGTCTTGATTATAGATTTGTGCGAAAATGATTAATTAAGGGAGTTCAAATAAATAAATTTCGCTTCTTTACTTTATTATCTTCTTATGTTTTTTTACTCTACGTAAGTTTCTTTATATATTCATGACCCAACATAACCTAGGTGAAAAAGGTAATATTCTCTTAAAGTGCACAAAAATCCAAAGAAAAAGTTGACCATTCCTAAATTATGGGTAAATATAGGAGAGGAACTTATCTTTCATTCTTTTATGTTTCAGTTCCTTTTTTTTTTCTTCTCTGGAAAAATGAGGACCAAGTTAGTTATGATTATCTATTCCATCTATTTAATTTAAAATATACTATCAATTGGGCATACATATGAGACGTGTTAAACCGGTTGGGTCGGCACGGGATCGGCACGTTAAAATTATTACAACACGATTATAATAAGCATGACAAAGGCACAGTGATGGGCCAGGTCGGGCCACTATTTTTTAAGCATGCGGCATGACATAATACGTTTATGTGAACAAATATTAAATAGTTTTAAGTTTTTGACGAATTAATCTCATTCACAATTACAATTAAGCATTGCACGAGGCACGAATAAGCCAGAACAATGAGCCATGAAGAGCTTAAATTTTTATCAAATGGAGACAATACGATATGATTAAAAATGGGCATGACATGGTACGAAGCATGATAAACATAAAAATAAATAGGTCGAGCCGGCACGGCACCACCAATTTGACACCACTAACTCATATGAGTGTACAAAAAAAATTGTACAGGAAGATTTTTGTCTCATCATGCACAAAAAGTTGTTATGAGGC
>CM018895.1:18531546-18534046 GCA_009663005.1 Actinidia chinensis | reverse complement strand
TTGCATGCCATAATGATAATCTGCACGAGCCTAGGACTGATTTTAAGGCCGCATTAGAATACCTCATTAATGAAACAAAACCGAAACCAATTCAAATTTTTTAAATTTGCTTTCATTGTTGTGAATTATGATACTGCTACTCAAATCAAGTACCGCTCCATGGATATTTAATTGAAATGCAAAGAAGGGTACAAAGAGTTTATATACGTAATTTAATTAATAATATAACACTGTCCTCCCAAACACTAACAATTTCTGCCAATGAGTGGAAAGCGTAACAAATTTAATGACTAAGAAAGAATACATTAATGCTTGAAACAAACCAAAGAGAAGAGGAACGTAAAGAAGATCATATTAATTGTTGTAAACAGGAAGAGAAATCAAAAAACAAGTTACAGGAGGCAGTGATTACTTCAAAAAAAAAATACATGAGTTCTTTGGTCTAGCAAATACGGTTGTGGCAAGAAAAATATTTAAACTTCACACGCACAATAAGTAGAAAATAAAAGAGGAAAAAACTTAGAACTTTATTTCACTCATACTTCAAAAAAGCTAGGAATACATAGATATATATAGGACCAACACTGTAAAATCAGCTTTTCAAAATTAGATCCATGTTCTCAATCATATGATATGCATAACTTCACTCCACTTTCAAAAAGTAACACATCATTACTTGCAAAAATTAAAGACCCCACTAACACCACTAAAAAAGAACTAAATGCAAAAAACATAAACTCTCAGAATAAAAAATAACGTTTAATTATTTTCAACACCCCCTTTAAACTTGATTTTTGGTTACTCCAACAAACTCCTTAAATTGCGAAAAACATCTTCTTTGAAGGGCTTGGTGAAAATCTCTGCAACTGATCTTGAGACTTCAACAAACTTGAGTTCCACTTCTTTTCGGGACACACAACTTTAATGAAGGATACCTTGTGTCACTGTGCATGCTACGATCATGAAACACTGTTCTTAGCCAAAGCTAACGCCAATTTGTTGTCGATGAAAATCTCCGTTGATTCTCTTTGCGGCATGTGTAGCTCCTTCAACAAACTTCTAAGCCAAATCACTTGACAAACACAAGATGAAGCATCAACATATTCGGCTTCACATGTAGAGAGAGTGACAATAGGTTGTTTCTTTGAACTCCACACAAATGCCGCATCATACATGAAAACAACATAACCGGTTGTGCTCTTCCTATCATCCAAATCTCTGGCCCAATCGCTATCACAATAACCGACAAGTTTGGGACCATTGGAACATGAATACAATAACCCATAATCAAGTGTACCTTTGAGGTAACTGAGTATCCTTTTAGCCGCCTTCAAATGGGTTGTGGTAGGAGCTTCCATATAGCAACTCACAAGTCCAACACCAAAGAGAATATCGGGCCTTGTACATGTAAAGTATCACAAACTTCTGACTAGACTTTGAAATGAGTAGAGTCCACATTCTCTCCATCTTCATTCTTTGACAACTTTATTCCACATTCAACGAGTGTGCCAACGGGCTTGCAATATCCATCTTTTAACTTTTTAAGAATTTCTTTAGCATAACCTTTTTGAGAAATGCAAATATCTCCATCCATTTGCTTCACCTCTATGTTAAGGTAGTAACCATGAGCCCAATAGCCGTCATCTCAAACCCTTTCGCCATAGCCGCCTTTAATTCTTCAAACCATACAGTGCCTTCTTCAATTTCAAAACTTTTCCTTCATGTCCTTTCACAACATACCCCATGGGTTGTTCAACATACACCTCTTCATCAACAAAACCATTCAAAATAGCGGACTTGACATCCATTTGATGAATTTTTCAACCATGTAAAGTGGCCAAAAAAATAACCAATCTAATTGTTTCCAAACGAGCAATGGGTGCAAATATCTCATCGTAGTCAATATCCGGTCTTTGACTATAGCCTTTGGCTAGGGCTGCAAATGAACCAAGCCGTTCGTAAACGGCTCGAGGCTCGGCTCGGTAAGGGCTCATTTAAGCTCGGTTTATTAAGTAAATAAACGAGAGCCCGAGCTTAAATATTTGGCTTGTTTTGTAAACGAGCCGAGCCCGAGCTTGCCATGACTCAGCTCGAATAGGCTCGCAAGCCAAGGGTATATAACGTAAACGTTAGACATTAGGGTTTCACTGTTTCATTCAACTTTCAATTTTTTCCTCTCTACTCTCTCTCTGCAGTCCAGAGCGGCAGCCTGAGAGCCCCAACCCTCACGGCCTCACCGTCCAACCATTGCAATACCATCGCAGATTCGTAATACCGTCTCAGGTATATTCTTGATTTTTTTAATTCTAAGGCATTTCTGGAAAAAAATCAATTGGGTAAACTTTTTCGTCTACGATTTTGTATGTGAAAATGTTTGAACTCAAAAGGGCATGAGTCTAGTTGTATAATCTTATTTTGATATCAGTTTAGGATTGCGCCTTTTGGCTCGTGTTAAGCCTACTGAGATTTTCTTGAAATTGCATAAAATATGATAACTTCG
>CM018895.1:18516546-18521546 GCA_009663005.1 Actinidia chinensis | reverse complement strand
GGTGTTACCAAACATCACCTTAGCTTTTTTAAGAGGCGTGTTCTTTCAATGTTTGGATTGCTGTTGATGGATCCATATGAATTTTTCTATTGGAAAGCCTGCATTATTTGAATTATATGGATATGTGCAAGTTTTTCATAATGGTTGTGGGGTGGTGAATTACCTAATATGAATGAGGAAATAGAAGATATATGCTTGCGGTGGCATATCGGCGGTTGACAGAAAAGGTTCCTAGGCAATGCTGATGGCCGGGTTAAATTACAAGATAATAACAGTGAGAAAGGCTGCTGGAGCTGTCCCAGGATGGCTCTCCGACGGTCAAGTTAGATGACCGGAGGTAGCAAATGAATGTAGATAGAGAGATAGTCTTTTCTTAGAATGTCTTAGAGTGCGTATCTTTGAGAGAATACGAATTGGCCTTATATACCACAGTTTGGCGCGTACCTGGACGCCCAACTGTCGTGTCACTGGACTACAATGTCATTGAGTAGGTGGCTGACTCAGTCATGCTTTTAGGGCCTGGTTGGTAGCTAGCCATCATATCGTCGATCTCTCGATCCAGTGTGCAGTCGTCAGAGGAAACATCGCCGTACAAGTTACCTTCTGTCCCCTGATGCGCCTCAGGATCGCCGCCGACTATTGCCCCTCGGCCAAGCTTCGGCGTTTGACTCTGTTGAGCTTGCTATAGAGCGACAACTCGACAATGATGCTTGCCTTAGCTCAAACTGAGCTAATATTTGGTAGTGTCAGACGACTTCAAACTATTCTTTTCAGCGGTAGAGACCACCATCAGCTTTGCTAACCAATAGCAACCTTGGTGGCGGTGCCTGCTCTAGCAAGGCCATAACTTATAGTTGTATATTTTACCCCCTTACCATGGCTATACTGTTCTCTCTTCTCACCCTTACAATAATGGAAATAGAATGCGATAAAACTAATCAAAACGGTTTGATCTTGTGCAACCAATACAAACATAAGATTGACATGATTTGGATCAAGGGAAATGCAACAAGGGGATTTACTTAAGTGTGAATGTGAAGTTATAATCCTAGACAGATTGGAATGATTTGAATGCTATGTCCTAATAATTTGGACAACTCAGTTGAACTATGTTTCATTGGCACTTTTTCCTCGTCGATAAAGATGCCAATGTGGTGTTCAAGCTCACTGGAAGTCTTGAACCAAAGATGACACCCTTGGACATTGATGAACATTGATACCTTCCTTAATGGCTTACAGCTCTAAAGTATTACAACATGTAACTCCCAATCGATCTTTTCCCTCTTTGTTGTTGGTAAATATAGTTGTTTTACATACAACTATTAGAAGAATTTGAAACATATTTGTCCACAAACGCACAGGCTAATTTCAAACTCCCTTTATTTTCATGTTAATAGCAGCTATCATTCTCATAGTTCACATCGACATCAATTAATCCATAAGTTGTTGTGTCAGGTAGTACAATTTTTGGTCACATTGGGTAGTTTTTTTAGCTTTTATGTTGTAATTGTTAACTTTTGTAGTCGCAGCAAGTTCTTCAATTGTCTTTCTTATGGCTTTTCAGATGGGCAATATAAGGGTCCCCATTCCCCAGTGCAGAGACCAAATGGTAGCAACTATGTCCCTGCCAGCAATGCCCATTCCCTCCTTCATCAGCAGTAAGTTAATTTGTGCTGAATTCACTAGTAAAAAACTGGGGAAATTACAAATATAACCTCCGTATTTGATCCTCGTAACAACTTCTGCATAGAAGGTATCATCAAACCAGTTGGTCAATATCTACATTGAACCTAAGGAACCCCCGGGCAGTCGTAAGCTTTGAGTTGTCATTTTTTTAATAGTATTTTTACAGTTGGACACTGTTGAATCTGTTTGCAGGCAATCCAATTCACATAGCCAAACGGTGGTTGTTCGAAACCCTGTCTTTTGATGAAAGTGGCAAAAGGGTATGACGTCTTTCTTCTCTTTTCCCCCCTCATCTGTCCCTTCCCCTCTGCTATTTTTTACTTTTGCAGAAGACTGATGACTGATACAGTTGAGAAATTTACAGGTGAGCAACGTTGTTGTTGGCGTCACCACTGTGAACATTATTGTTTATTTCAGCTGTGAAGATGGATGTGTGAGATATGTTGCTTTCATATTATACTAATGGCATTTGCTATACTGTTACGCTACAACATTGCGGATATGAGGTTTTCCAGAATTTGCATTGTGTGACTGTGTATTGATAGAGGATCGTTTTGGAAAAGTGATGTGTTTCACTAACTTTTATAATTTATGTGATGCCTATAACATCTTTTTGCTTTGTTATGGGAAATATTTTTCATAATGCAGATATTAGTTGTATTCCGGCTTTGACTGGGTAAGGGAAGTATTTGTAAGTTCATGGCTAAAAGGAAATTGGAAGTTATGAAATTCGTAAGGTGTATCCAACCATTCGGGGTCATGGTGAAGTCCTCTAAAACTTTTTATATTTGGTCGGTCAAAAACAAAATGGGGCCGTTAAAAAATAAACAAAAGCAGAACAGGGGGGGGCGCACGAGGGGGGGGGTAAAGGAAAAGGGGGGGGAAGAGAGAACCTGTGGGGTCACGTCCAATTGGAGTGGAATGTAAAACTAATTTGTCTCCTATTTGTATTCAATCAATTTGTGTGGGGGTGCTAGCACAAAGCATACAGAACCGATGTTGACAGATGAAGCTATCATATTCCCCTATAGTCTTAAAAATAATTAGTAAGATATGTAAACTGAAACGAAGGGACCATGAAGTGTTTCTTCAACTAATTTTCGACATATAAACTTTATAGGGTTTCCTACTCGGGAGGCAAAAAGTTGTGATGCCAATAGGCACAGTTTTAAGGCAAAACCTTACCCCTTAAACGCATGCGTTTTGCCTTCAAATGTGGACTCCATCCTCAGATCTTTGAAGTCCTATATCACATCCCCTAAGGCTTTGTTTGGATTAAGGATTTAGTGGGGGAAAAGGGAAAAGAAAAAATAAATGAAAAAAGTAGAGGATTAGACGGCTCGAGACTGTTAACAGGCGTTTGCGAAATGATTTGATTTGGTGGATGTTGAAATTAGGGAGGATTGATGGTGAATTGAATGAGAGAATTTAAAAGGAGGGTCCTCACTTTTAAGAAGGGTGTTTTGTAGTTTTGGTGTTTGATGTGTTTGGAGAAGGGTGATTTAGAAGTTGGATATGATAGGATAAATGTCAAAAGACAAACTACCCCCCCGTCATAATTAGTTGTTCTATTAAATATAATTTGTTTAATTAGATAAAATATATATTAATTAAATTTAGATGATTAAATAAAATTTTTCCAAAAAGAGAAAGAGAAAACACAAGTACAGCGGAGAAGACGACGAGAGGGGGGCGAGAGCAAGGGATAGAAAAAACAGAAAGTTGATGTATTGAAGAAAAAGAATTGGAGGAACAAACAATAAAAGGGTGAGGGAAGCGAGCTGAAACGAAGTGAAAGAAGACTAAGACGGGAAATAATAAAGGCAGTCAGAGACCGAGCCGTATAAGATAAGGAGAGCGAAAATATGATGGAGGAATAGTCGGGAAAACCTGATCACGGAATAGGGGGAGTCGGGGTTAAGTAGAGCAGAAGAAGCACGCGCGACTAAATGACCAGCAAAGCCAATGGAGGGGGGAATGATTAATAACATCAAGAGTCAAAAATGGAGAAGAAGAATAGAAAGAAATCGTATCAATGGAAGAGAAAAAAGAAGGGAGTTAGGAAGAGAAAGTGGCTGGTAAGGTAAGTAGAGAAGAGGAAAAGAAGATGGAAGAGGTAGAAATCAATGAGCTAGACAAAAAGAAGAAAACATAAGACGAGCTGTAAGATGGAAATGGGTAGGGGTAAGATCGGGAAGCACAGGAAGGAAAGGAAGTGGCAGGGGCTGCAGAGCATCTACAGAACGCAGCAAGCGGAATCAGGCAAATCCCATGAACGACAAGACGATGAAAAAGTGAGAAGAAGCGACGCAGGGAGTGCGAGGGGAGAAGAGTGGTAAAATGACGGGAGAAAAAGGAGGAGGGGTGGACGCGGAAGGGGGAAACCGAAGGTGGGGAAGTGGGAGGGGAGAGGGATGGCTCAGAAAGATAAATCAGAAAAAAAAAAAGAGGGGAAAGAGGACCCTTCAAATATTAATATATAATTAAAATAATATAATTCAATTTTGTGTGTGGGTTTAAATATTCCAACATTAATTATTTAGTAATTATGAGGTAAAAATATATTACTTAAAAATTTATAAAAATATTATAAATTTCATATTAATTATGTACGAATATTACTAATTTTTATAGTTATTATTATTTAAGATACTTGTGTATGGGTGCCATTGGTTGTATAGCATGGTGTGTTTGAACCTATGTTATTGGGGGCCAAATTCCCTAGAAATCACATTTCTATCTCTTTCTCATCAACAACATCAAATAATGAAATCAATTGTACTCCCACGACCAATAAACCCCCAAACAAGCAGAACACAAAAGACCTGGGTGCGACACAAAAAGAACATCCGGCAATTTACTAGACAACAACTCAACATTACTCAATAACCCAATGAATTTAGGTATCTTTTATAGTCAAATGAATTAAGAGAACAGTGAATAACTCAATGACATCACCAAGGACAATTTTTGCACCAACATTTCCTCTCTACAATCACGGTAATTAAAATGAAATTTTCATTCCGTACATGTTTTCCCAATCTACAAGGCGAAAAGTCTGCATGACATTAATAAACAACAAACTTGAATTGGAAACCCTTTTCCAGTACAAACATCATTGGCTACTCATCAATGATGTTTGCTCGCAGAGTATACAACAATGGTTGACAAAGTCCTTTTAGATATTTCCTGATTTCATACATTATTGAAGATATGGAAACAGATCTTTATTCAACGCCGATCCCAACGATCCTTCCTTATGGGGTCAATCTTGAGAGCCTTGTATATAAAGCAGCAGATGTGTTAATGCAGCT
>CM018895.1:18485576-18495576 GCA_009663005.1 Actinidia chinensis | reverse complement strand
TGGTCAAATTGGGTAGTTTTTTACTTTTATGTTGTAATTGTTAACTTTTGTAGTCGCATGCGAGAGTTTCTCAATTGTCTTTCTTATGGCTTTTCAGATGAGGCAAGATAAGGTCCCCATTCCACGTGCAGAGGACAAATGGTACACAACTATGTCTGCTCAATGCCCTCCACTCAGCAGAAGTTAATTGTCGCTGGAATTCACTAGTAAAAAAACTTGGGGAAATAAAATATACCTCAGTAGTGATCCTCGTAATCCAACTTCATGGACATGAAGAATGGTATCAATTCAAACAAGTTGTCAATCTACATGAAACCCTAAACGGAACCCGGGGCAGTCGTAAAGCTTGAGTTTTCAATTTTTTTAATAGTATTTATCATTTGGACCACTGTTGAATCTGTGCAGGCAATGCCAAATTCACATAGTCCAAACGGTGGTGGCGAGAACCCTGTCTGTTGATGAAAAGTGGCAAAGGGTATGACGTCTGTCTCTTCTTTCCCCCCTCATCTGTCCCATTCCCCTCTGCTATTTTTACTTTGCAGAAGACTGATGACTGATTACAGTTGAGAAAAATTAAGGTGAGCAACGTTGTTGGTGGCGTAACCACTGTGAACATTATTGTTTATTTCAGCTGGGAAGATGGATGTGGAAGATATGTTGTTCAATCTATAATGGCATTGGCTATAATTTAACGCTACACAGTGCGGATTGAGGTTTCCAGAAATTGATTGTGTGACTTGTATTGATAAGAGGATAGTTGGAAAAGGTGATGTGTTCATAACTTTATAATTATGTGATGCATATAAAATCTGTGGATGTGTTGGGAAATATATTTTCATATGAGATATTAGTTGTATTCAGGCTCCGTGACTGGGTAGGTGAGGATTTGGATTTCATGGCAAAAGAAATTAGAAGTTATGAAATCGTAGGGATGATCCAACAAGTCGGGGTCCTTGGATCCCTTAACTTTTTTTTCTCGTCAAATCCTTAATAAAACACAACCTTAGGAATTGTGAGTGGGAAAACTAATTTCTTCCTATTTGGTTGCATCTTTTTTGTTTAGCAAAAATAACAGCAACTGTTGAAAACGTTTTTGCCAAAAACATGAGTAAGAGATGAAAACTGAAAAGTGTTCTTCAAGAACTAATTTCGAATCTAAACTTTATAGGGTTCCTACTCGGGAGGACAAAAAGTTGTGATGCCAATAGGCACCGTTTTAAGGCCAAAAACCTTACCCCTTAAACGCATGAGTTTGGCTTCAAATGTGGACTCCATCCTCAGATCTTTGAAAGGTCGAGATCACATCCCTAAGGCTTTGTTTGGATTAAGGATTTAGTGGGGGAAAAAGGGGAAAAGAAAAATAAATGAAAAAAGTAGAGGATTAGACGGTCGGACTGGTACAGGGCGTTTGGCGAAATGATTTGATTTTGGTGGATTGAAATGAGGGAGGATTTGATGGTGAATTTGAAATGAAGGAGGATTTAAAATGAGGGGGGTCTCACCTTTTAAGAAGGGTGATTGTAGTTGGGTTTGGATGTCGTTTTGGAGAAGGGTGATTAGAGTTGGATTGATAGGAAAGATGTCAAAAGACAAAACTACACCCACTTCATTAATTAGTGGTTAATATTAAATATAATTGTGGTTTAATCGATAAAAGTTTTTTTTTTTTTTTATATATTAATAAATTAGATGATTAAATAAAATTTTTCACTTCAATATTAGATATATAATTTAAAATATATAAGTCATTTTTTTGGGTTAAATTAATCCAAAATTAATTATTAGGAATAATTAGAGAAAAATATATACTTAAAATTTAAAAAATTACTTAAATTTTCAATTATAATTATGTACGAGATTACATAATTTAATTCTAGTTATTATTATGAGTACTGGTGTATGGGTGCATTGGTTATAGATGGTGTGTGAACATAATGTTATTGGGGCCAAATACCTAGAATCACATTGTCTATCTCTTTATCTATCAAACCCATAAATAATTAAATTTCAATGGTACTCCCACGAACCATAAACCCCCAAACAAAGCAGAACAACTAAAAAAGACAGGGGAGCGCACAAAAAGAAAATCCGGCATTACTAGACAAAAACTAAACATTACATCAATAACCAATGATTTAGGTATCTTATAGTCAAAATGAATGAAGAGAACAGATAGAATAAATCAAATGAACATAACCAAAGGAACAATTTTGGCACCAACATTTCCTCTTACAATACACGGTAATTAAAATGAAATTTCACTTCGACAGTGTTTCCCAATATACAGGCGAAAAGTCTGCATGACATGTAATAACAACAGAAATGAATTGGAAAACCCTGTCCAGTAACAACAAATCATTGGCATACTCATGCAATGATGTGGCTAGCAGAGTATAAATCAAGGTTGACAAAGGCCTTTAGTAATTTCCTGAGGTTCTACATTATTGACGGATATGGAAAAAGCCTTTATTTCAACGCCGATCCACCAACGACCTATTATGACAATCTGTAGAGCCTTTGATAATTAAGACAGCAGAGTGTTAAGACAGTCTTAAGATCTCCATCCCACACAAGAATTTTGCCTAAAAGAATAATGACATCATTGGCATCAGCTCTATTGCCAAGTTTCCATCGACTTGACAAAGGTCCTTAGCAAGGGATCAACCTCAGAAACAGTTATTGCAGCTCTGAGCCCCAAAAGTTGGGTCTTCAGTGATAAATAACTTGTAAATACAGTGTCCAGCTTCTTTATTTAAAAAATAAAATCACTCTAAGATACCATTCTGGATGTTTCTTCACATACATACCAGGCTTAGTCTCACAAACTGATAAAATCGCGAAATAATCCAGCAGCAATCTTCCTGCAACGAGCGAAAGCAAAACCAAAAGACTAGTGATTGAAAGGTTTAACAACATCCAATGACAATTTGACGTGTAAGCCCCCCCCACCCCAGATAGCCAGACTGAAAAGCAGCTATCGTGACATTCAACTATGAACAGAAATCTTCAAACGAAGGGCATTCCAATAATGACAATTTGACTACTACCTTGAACAAAGAGACGTATAACACCGTTAACGTGGCAACACCAAGGTTGTAAAACACATAACCATTGGTCCCAAAATGTAACTGCACTGCGACCAGCTTCGGGACCAGCTTCCTGGGAACGAATGAGAAACTATTGAATCAGTAGAGCTCCAAACAACGCACACATTTTTGGGATTTAGTTCATTAGTCAACATTCCATTCAAAAGAAGAATCTGAAACCAAACTTTCTCAATGTCTTCTTCGTAAAATTTGGACAATTTTAACTTTTTCTCCACCTTTAATTGATACCATTGATACGACAAAAACCACTATATACACCCATTACCTTCAATACAACAAATGTCATGTCTAATTGTGTATTTACAAAACCGTCTGGAGGCTTTGGCTTAGTATCATTTTTGCAAGCTTAACAAGTCATAAACAACATTATTAAATCTTCCGGTTCAGTTGAGTAGAAATATATAGAAGGAAGCATACATGTAATCATTAATATGAATAAGTTGAAGTAGTGAACTCAGCATAAGCCTCATCACATAATTGAAGCATGGAAATCATCTTCCCACAATGTTTGCACAGTTGCATTTCGCAAGCGGTTCAGCAACCAGTCCATATAAAATATTTGGGACTCAAACAGAATGTGAACACATAAGATCCAGAATTACAACCTAACCATACCAATGGGATTTTTTCACAAGTCGCATTTGTCTCCTTTCAACAGACATACAACCATTTTGTTCTCTCTGCACAAAAACCAACAAAAAAATTAAGACACCAATAAGATAAAGTGTATATGTCAAAAACCAAAAAACGTATACACTCAACGTACACTTGGTTGTGCCTCTGGTGTTGTTGCTTTCCCCCAAAGTAGAAAACGAGTTTTTGGTAATGAGATCTATCTTGTTTTTCCCCCTCTTTCATTGATGAGAAACATGTCTTTTATTTAACTCCAAAGTCAAAAACAAACATTTATCACAATGTTGGCTCAGATGAACACTTGTACATATTCAATAGTATCTGAGGTAACACAAGTGCAATAGATGGCCTTCATAGTTGCCATTACAAATACCGGAAGAGTTCAATAATTTGCCTCATCATTGCCCTATTTAACCCACAGATTTTAGATTTGCCTAATCAAATAAAAATATAATTGCATCATCATTGCCAAAAAAACTTTATAAGTTTTTACATCATCATATCCTAAGCATATCTCTTACAAATAGGGGGCACCATCAGGATAGTAACAAAAAGTAGAATCATTCAAAGCATCCAAAACATAATTACCAAAAGTAATAATTACCAACCCGCCCCCCCCCCGTATTACAAAAGTGGGATCACACTGGGTTAACACTAGTTACCGGCATATACCACGTGGCTAAAACGTGACTTTACCATCTAAGACCCCATCCACCCAACGTTGTTTCTATGATCCGGTATGCCAAAGAAGGCATTCCAATCTTTCTTTCTCAAGCACAATGCGTATATAACCATAAACCTATCATTCTCCATGTCAAGTTTATTAACTCGCTTTAAAGACACTCTTTCGTTGTTTGAGAGTTCCTTGTTCAACCCCACAGCATCCGGTTCAATTTTTTCCATTGGGCATTGTTTGAGACTATGAAACATTTCATCATTTCATTGAATGGCATCGAGCTTTGCCTTGTTCTTTGGCCTTTCCGGCCGGGAATGTTTGTCATTGGAGTAGAGCGGATTGCCACTTGGAGTTGAAGGATTGACATGCCTCTTTGAGTTGAAGGATTGACATTGCCTCTTGGAGTTGAAGGATTGACATTACCATTAGGATCATCAGTCCGTTACATCCACAAATATACATTCAGCGAAAAGTGGCTCACACTTGAGTCCTTGACTATAACAATCATCACGTATCATCAAGGCCAGGGGTTAGTGAACAGAGTACATCGGGAACTTCGGGGCATCACGGCCATTCACCAGTGGGCCCCTAAAATGCCCAAATAAGGTATGCCAATCATCGAAAATAGGGAATGCCTTTCCATTCATCCCACTACCCCCCCACCCCAACCCACTTTATGGGTCGCCCAATGTAAAATGGCAAAATTAAGGTGAGATGACGTCTTAAAGGAATGAAAACAATAACACAAATGAAATAGGATAAAGGTACCTTCTCATATTCCTCCCACACAGTGGTGTCATCAACTTACACCATTACCTCGCATGGTTCCATGCAAAAACACTTATCGTATCATGTCAGCCAATAAACCCATATTTTTAATTAAAACCCTTAACAATTAGAATCTATGTTGGGATTGGCTATTAAGTTGTGCTGGTACCCGGGCATAATTATTTTCGCAACTCTTTCGACCACAGTGAAGTAACCCCGGTTTGAAAACCATTTGGCACTTTACCACTTTATCACCCAAACAATCCAACATTGCTACAAGTAGGGACTCCGCTTCCTTTGAGGTCCATAGCATAACGTGGTTTTGTTTTTCCTTCCCGCTAACACCAGTGTTATTGGATTGCTCAGATTGTTGAGCCTTTCATTGGGTTTAGTAATGATGTTGTTGTAAGAAAGTATGAACAAATGAAACAGATAAAATATGAAGTTGACCATATGATTGAAATTAAAAACACACCAAAATAAGCCATTCGGTCCATCCAAAAATCATAATAAACAATTTAACATATGGTGCGGAATTTTCATGGCCACCCCCATGTGTAGCTACGAATTCAATGTACATTGGGTTGCCAAATTATACCTAATTTCAGTCCACTCCTGTTGTTCCACTGTGTAATGTGATCTTCTGAATCTTCTGGAGCGGACATAATGCATGGTATGTAACTCCCACATGCTCGTACTTCATGTTCAACGGGATCGATAGACTTTCTCGCTTAATGAAACTGAGGAGAAGACCACATGCAGTGACTATGAGACATTGAAGTCCTTATGGGATAGTAAGAGTAGATCTCAAAGATTCCCCATCTCATTTTAAGACCCCGAAGACATCTCTCCACACACTTTTGTGATGCCTGAATGATTCATGTTGACTGCCTCTTCTTTGCGTTGAGGCCACAGTTCCTTGCCTCAAATGTTAATGTGATATCTTTGAGACCTATCTGGTGCCTAATAATCCCGGTCATTTAGTTGAACCGGCTCAACAAGGTTAAAAAACGGAACCTAAAAATGTACTTCAAGGCGTACGTGAGTACATTAGAGTAATAAGTGTATTTCGAACTTTTATAAATAGGTGTAAATGGTTTGTAGTCAAGTACAGTGTGGAATTTTCAATCCATGGGCCTTACCAATGCATTAGCAGCATCTCGGTTGTGGCAGAACATTCCCAACCAGATAAGGCAAGATGGAATCGTAGATTGCGACTCACACACACCTAACACATTTGTCGCGTAATCCCCTTATGACCTATTCTGCCTTCGTTTCAGCGGGGGAGGACGGATGAACGGTACCATCTAAAGCCCTAGACAATTCTATTACATAGCAAAAGGAATGTATTATTAGAATCAAAGAAGTAAAAACTCAATGATACCATAAATTATAAAGGGCTTTACCTCAACCACTTCCATCTATCACGCCGGGTCATTAGGAAGCACAGGTTTTCGGGATGAAACCACACACGCCGTGAAGGCGAAGACCGCCACAAAACTGCATTGAAATGGCCTACTTATTGTTTCCCCTGATCTGAGAAACTGAAACTTGGTACGCCTTTCTTCGTATGGTGCGATAGGATCCACAAAAATTTGCAACTGTCTCTGAACACCACCTCCCTAGAGTTTTGTAGGCCTGTTGCATGAGTAAATGGGCACAACCTCAGAATCGTATGCCTATTGACCCTCAATGGTCCGTGGCATGTTGTGTCTCTAGCGTACTAACCATTAGTGAGTCTATTTGCTGTTGTACACATCGATTAAACGGAATCATGAGGCCCACGGTTTACCCTTTGGCCAAAGAACTCCTCATTAACATGTACATTTGAATGACATTATTGAAAGTCCTTATAGACACATCACTGTTTATCAAACATAGTCAACGTCCCTCTTTTCTTTCTTCGTTCACATATGGTTAATCTATCATTCCCGGTGTACTGAGAATCAACAAATCACAAATCATAAACTAGGAACATAAGTGTTAACCCACATGACACATATGTATAGCACACCCACGCACAAATTAAATGACATACTTCGTGAAGTAGAAAATTTAGAATAAGAATCTTATATGCCAAAAAGGAACCACAAAAATGTAAGAAAGAGGAACAACTTTTATTCGAAATTCTTCAAACACTTTGACAATTCGGCAAAAACATGTAATGCCATACTGCCTAATAGTATATTAGGGAGCATATTTTTTAGCCGATCAGTATGCAGAGAATGCTAACACTGTCTCTTGATAATGTGGTACTATGTCAATTATTTAATTCATGCTAGTCACAATAGTAATATAGATCAAAGTCATCATTATACCCATACAACTAAAATCTCATAATATTTTTCTATCACTGTTAAATAACGTTGATATTTGAAACAATATGTCTAAACAATTCACAGACATGGTTCTAGTGAACGACATATTGACACGCAAACTTGGCCATCATTTGCAAAACACATCATGATAATATAAATTATCTTCATAGTCCATAAGACCATCACCCCCCCATGTTAACCCACTCAATGTTAATTAGGTTTAAATATAATTTTTGCCTTTAAACTCTAACAAATCTAATGAAGATTAGTTTGTGTAATGTTATACACAACACATTCTAGGTCTGGATGACAACGTCGAATTCGATCAAATCGTTGATATTCCATATCCGACCTTTTTCTCTGTCATTCGAGACGAGCTCTGAGCAACGCGATTTCTAATTGTGCATTGTTTACGATCCTCAGATGGATTGAGATTTCTAAGGTCTTCTAAGCCCTTCTATATTTGTAAATTATAACTGTGGGTTATGGATGATCCAGCCCCACTGAAACCATTATGGGAGATTACAAAATCAACCACCACTCCATCCAACTGATGCTGTTTTGGCCCTTCTGGCACATCCATGTGAAAAACAATCAATTACACCAGCTTGCTAGTCTTTCATAAAATAAATAATTTGAGGACTCTCTCTCTCTCCACTTAGTTTTTTGAAGTTCTTCATGATCCTTCATTGAGGATACTCTCTTTTGTATGCGGTGGCTTAACTGTGTTTGCAACATTACGTGTGGTGTCTCCAATCTGTAACAAACTAACATACATAAGACCCCCATCCTCTACTGAGCTTCTTTACCTATTTCTACTTTTTACAGAGGACAGATATATGTTTACACAAGACTTTAAATAATCAACAAATAAGAGCATGTTAGGTTTTTATCTTTGGTATTTTGACTATGATGTGAATGTGTAGACAACATCAATAATCACAAACAAAATCACCATACCTCATAGCAGAGTGACCATTACTTGTAACATGAACAATGAAACATGAACAATCCACAAAGGAATTGTTGATTTTTGGACACCATTGAATCAAATATATCATAGGAAATCTAATTTTTGTTTGAAAATGGCATTTGTGGCTCAAATATATGACATAAAATGGGGCTCAGCCGCAATTTTAATTCACCATAAGAAGTGGGCAACCAAAAAATTAGGTCCCATCTGATATGCGGCCAGATCTGTAGATAAACCAACACAAATGTAAGGAATCATCACAAAAATATCACAGGATTAGGGACAATCATAGAAAAACTAGCATGTGGTGTCACACTTACACCAACATAGATGAACATATCGGTGTTAATAGCCACACCAACCTGGTTGAAGAGTTTTCAGCCAAAATCGGCGAGGTCCTCTCTATCGTTCTCTCTTCTCAGATAAAGTGTGAAAGAAATGGTACACTGACAGACAAAAAACGAGGAACGAGGGCACAACGTATCACCTAGGAAAAACGAGGGCACCAATGTCATAATCACAACCACGCAGATACCTGCTGACCACGGACGGGGGTAACCCGGTCCGTCGCATATCCGCCTGTGGTGGTTTTGGAAGACGATCGAAGACAGAATCCAGGGGAGAAATTCTGATGCCAAAACCCAGGAGAAAAAGAAGAACAGAGACTTCAAATAAGGAATGGCCAAGTCGCATGATATCCCGGACGCCAAATCAGCCACTTAATCCTGGGTTGTCAAATTCGCTAACTTTTCCCTTTCCTTTTCCTTTTTCTTTCCTCACTAAATTCTTTATCCAACATAGGCCAAGGAAAAATCTTATATCTGCTTGGAATGTAGAGCCCTATATTGTCCCGTTTTAAGCCCTGCTAACTCTCATTTCCTTGTAGAAAGTGCCCCCCTGCAATGGTCATGAACAATATCTGCATTCTTCTTCTTGGTATTGTTGGTGCCATGCGCAGCTTTCTATTGTCCTCCTCTAACTCTTCTTCTTCATCAGTTTCCTATAAAAATACTTCATTTTCTTGCAGCTGGTAATCTTTCCCGATGAAAAGTTCAGAGCAGTCTTCCAAGATCGATTATGTAACAACTTGAGTACATACTTAGTAACTGGCCACTAACTTGAATGGCCCACCACATGCTGAAAATACTTAAACCCAAGTTACTAGCAGGTAATCTCATGGTTTCAGTATATACCTGCTCAACTGTTCTGTATTCCCTGACATATGGGTTTACGGAATCTATTGAGAGGAGTTCAGCACACTTTATGCGAATTTGGAGAACTTCTCGTCCATTCTGGTCGTATTCGAGTTCACTGGCAGTCAACAAATGCTTGATTTTATCTCTGATTCTGGCTTGTCCGACTTTCTCCTTCAAATCCTTGAATTCACACCGCATCGCAGGCGAGGACTGCCCCTTTTTATACCAACGATAAGCAGATGGATGTTTAAATCCAGAAGCCGTGAGCTCAAGAGTGAAGAGGAAGAAACAGAACTTCAATTAGAAAGAAAGAAAGAAAGAAAATGTGT
>CM018895.1:18455576-18465576 GCA_009663005.1 Actinidia chinensis | reverse complement strand
CTCCTCCTCAGCTCAAAAATAAGGTGGAGGATCCATATAAATAGTTTTATCCAGATTGTCATTTAGAAAAGCATTTTTGACACCATTGATGAAGTGGCTTGGGAAATTTGAAAGCAACTAAGGAGATGGAAAGATGACAGTCGTTAATTTGGCCACAGCGTTAAGTAAATGTGAATTATAATATTGCCCGGAGTATGAGTGTAAAGCACTTAGCATACAAAGATGAGCCTTTGGACTTTTCAATTAATCCATCAGGCTTCAAACTTAACATGAGAACCCACTTACTCAACGGATGGCCCCAAGGAGGTTAAAGGTCAAGCTCGGCATGATAAATATTTTTCCGGCGAGTCTGAGTAAAGCCCTTAACTACAAGACGAGCCTTTGTACCTTTCAATTGATCCATCAGCTTCAAACTTCACATTGAAGACCCACTTACTGTCAACGGATTTGGCCCCAGGAGGTAAAGGCACAAGCTTCCAAGTACCATTTCCTCTTACATAGCATTTACCCACTAAGGGTTATGGAGGGCCTCAAACATTGAATTAGGTATCAGAACAAAGGCTACCTGGACTATGAAAGAATGATCCAACGAAGAGATGAGACCCTGTAAGACATACACTTGGAAAAAATGAGATTGTTTAGTATACAGGAGAAGAAACCAAAAATGATTAGGAGGGTGAGAAATACGAGAGGAAGAACGGGGATGTGAAACCGAAAGTGGGAACTAAATGGAGCAGAAGTTAGTACAAGATCCAAAGAAGAGTCTGGCAAGGGTGCCGAAGGCTGGTGAATGGTGGTATAGACTTTGGGGGGAGTTCCGAATCCGATTGCATCGGTGGTATTTATCCCCTGAGGGGATTCAATAAGGAATATGAGGAGAGGAGTCTAAATCGGCAAGAATCGTCGTCCCATCGGAGCTTGATAAGGAAGGAGTACCCTACAAAAGAATGGACCATCCTCCCAAAAAGTAACATCTAAAAGATGATGATATAAAGCGATTTGTGATGACAGGATCATATTCTTCTCCCCGCATGATTCATCTTTGGGCCTATGAGCACGAAGAAGAAAAAAGAAAGGCGCGTGAAAACCGAAGCATCCTGCAGTCCTTTAGACATGAATGAAGAATAGACCTAAAAAGGACACAACGACGAATCGCTTTATCATCCAAGTTTATTGCGAAGTAAGAAGTGATGTTTGATTCTGGCCAAAACAGGTACACCAAAACAATCGAGAGAGTATGCAAAAAAAGGATCGGTTAGAGTCGGACTGAAGAGCATGACGCTGTGTTTTTTACCCTTGTAAGGACTCGGCTTATAGGAATACGATTAAAAAGAATGCAACCTGGAGGATAGCCATATGCCAAACATAATTTGGGCACAGTTCATCCCACGACGGAGACATCTAAAACAATAGGACATGAGGGAGTGGTTTTGCTGCATTCCGCCAAACCCCATTTGTTCAGGGTTTTAGTGATATAAGTAAGTTGTAAGTGTTAAAGAATGCCTTGTTTGGCGAGTTCGAACAAAACTCATTGGAGATATTCACGACCGTTATTAGAGCAATATGACAGACAGTGGTTGGTATTGTAATATTCAATTTTAACTATTTGCAAGAAATGAGTAAAAGTGCTAAAAACTTCAGATTTTTTCTTTAGAAAATAAACCCACGTACAACGAATTTATCAATAAACGTAACATAATAACAATGTCCAAACAGAGCAGGAACCAGGGTGGGACCCCAAACATCGGAATGAATAATATGAAAAGCAATGAAAGCATGTGATATACATACCTTGAGGGGTGTTGTTGATGTAAGGAACCTAACTGAGACTACAATTGGCCAAACTTAGACTGAATATGAGACGAATCAGGGCATGACTAGAGGATGTATCCTCAACGGTGGCAGTGCGATGAGGACCTTTTCCTTTGCGCTTAGAAAACTTATCTCTTCATTCATGATGAAGTTTAAAACACTGCTCTCTTGTATAACCAATATCTCCACAGTAGAAGCAAATAGGCCAAACCTCCAAAAGAGTGAGAACCCAAGCCAGAAGAAACTGCAAAAGCCATTTGATTAGAAATAGGAGATGGCCCAGAGGAGATAGCAGGCAAGGCCTAAATCAGCCGACGACGACGCTCGTCTCCATCAATAATAGCAGAAGCCTCATATAAGGATGTTAAGGGAGAGGTGTTTAATGTCTGAATACAAAGAGATTCATACTCAAACTTTAAACCAATTTATAAAATTGGTATGTTGCTGACAAGCAAGACGCTGATGAAACAAAGGGTAGCTGCCAGAGCGAGATGATCACTCATAAAGGGCTCCTATTGTACCAATGTCTCCCAACGAGACAAAGGAACCAAACTAGTCAGCGACTAGGAGTCCCAATTAAGGTTCCTTTGAGGCTGCATTGGTGGGTGAAATGCTCCCGTAACAACTTTAGAAATTTGTGAATCATGGTGAGCATGTGCAACATGCTGACTCAGAGCATGTCCACAAAACTAGAACATTATCATATCGATGTGACATGTATAAATCTTGTCCTCCATAGAGGTTGAACAGCCCCCTAAGCTGTACGGTGTCAATATCCCCACTTGGTATGTAGGATCAAAAAGTGGGTTGGACCTTGGGGCGGTTGGACCTAGAGTCCATCACTTTCCTACCCTTTCTGCCAAGAAAGGAGACGACACGATACTAGACCAAAATTAGAAAATTATTTCTATTTAACAGCACACTAGTGATACGATGGGCAGGCGTGTGTTGTGATAAGGAAAGATCCGAATGAGGGATGAGAGCAATCGAAGTCGAAGAAACTCAATGGTCACCGAGAATTTGGGAACAGGAGAACCATGAATCCTTAATCACTGTGCACACACCGAAACAGCTAGAGAGGGGACCACCAAGGAACCACTGATGGCCAAACAGAGAAACAAAAAGATAAAAATGAGAGCACTAGGGCTCTAACACATTACGAGGATGCAAGGAAAGAGTTAACAAAGGGCAAAGGACAGCCTGAACGAACTGTCAGAGCAGTGCCACGAAGAGCACAAGGCTGTTGGTGGCTGCAACAATTGTCGAAGGGCCTGGTTTAATTAGCCGAGGGCTGATTGAACACTAGGGGATAGCTCCGAGGGCTGTTGATGGCTGCAGGATGGGTCAGCCAAGGCTTTAGGACTTGTCGGAGGCCACAAAGACTGCCAAAGGGTTGTCGATGGGCAATCGATAGCTGCAAGAGAGGTTGACCAGGGCTGTAGGGCCTATCGAAGGCTGCATAGGGCAGTCGGAGACTGTAGAAGGTGGTCGAAAACCAAAGCCTATAGTGTTGCCTTGGGTTTGGGCTAGAGTTAGGGTTTTGACTTTGATACCAAGAAGAAAATCAGAATAAAGGAGAGAATAATTTCTTGTAATATTCCAATCATCATGGTTAGTATTTCATCATGAAATAAAGGAAATAAATCAACTCAAAGACTCAATCTAGGCTACAATCAGAACTAAATAAGATATTATGAAACTAAATCAGGAAATATTCTAGGATATTTCCTAGAAATTTTCAACATATCTTTTTAACTCACTCTTTTACCTCCCATTAAATCAAAATTTAAATTGTTGTGTTAGTTTCATGGAGATTATAGTATGCCAATTAAAATTTCTTGGTTAATGAAATGTTAAATGGACATGTAAGTTTAGCTTGAATATTATGATTGTGGGTATGTGAGTGAAACCCTCCTTTACTGATTTTAGGATTTGTAACTTTTTAAATCATAATTTAAAGATTTTGACTATGATGTATAATTTTTTTTTAATGTTGTTGATGAACACAAATTATCCAAGATGAGAAAGTGATTTATTTGATTTGAGGGATCGTTTGTCGTTATTTTTTGTCTGTATCGCCATGCTGTTTCTGCCGACCCTGGTAGCGCTCTATCTCTGTCCAAGGCTTATAGCCTGCGTGTCTTTGCAAACACCCCAAGCCTTTGGTCAAAGGGGTATACAGGGCCTCCAATCTTTGATTTGAAAATCGCAAAATTACTTGTCTATCGCTGACGGGTGGAGGCAGATGAAGTACTTACCAAATTCTTAACATGTGTTGGATATTATTTATATTATTCGATCACTGTTGTGGTATTACTCTAAATGGAGGAATGGAAGAAGAGGATTATTTATTTTGGCGTTTGTTATGCTAATTCTTGTTACATAACATCATGCATAAATAGGTACCATTACACTTACTCAAGCCACCACACGTGCATTTAAATGTAGTAGAAGATTTTTTTACTGAGTTATATATTTATCCCGTTATAAATATTTTTCAGATACAGATAGAGGATCTTGAGGAATTGATTGTTGTTTAGATGGCAGCATGATGTAAGTGACATCCATTTTGTATTTTGTTGGATGTATATTTAGCAAAAGCATTTTGTTACTCAAATATTACTTTTCTTTATCATCCTATATTTTTGGCAATGCAATTAAAAACTTTAATTATGTCGATATGGTTGTAAACTTAAAAAACACTTTTTTTTAAATACTTGGCTGCTTTAATTATTATCATGTTGGAATGCTTTGCTGTTGGGACATGGGTAATGACCACTGAGGTCGTCTTGGTTTTAGGACTTATTATGATATTGTTGTGAAAATATTTGTAAAGGAACCCAACTACTCTAGAGATTGCTCTATTCTCTAGGTGGGACCATCCTCTAGTTTTTTATTTATTACAGGAATTATTATTTTTTAATTTTTTTATAAAATCCAGGCCGTGTCACAGTCAGTGGCGGATCCAGGATTTTAGGTTAGGGGGCTAAAGTGTAAAAAATTTAATATATTTTAGGGGGCTAAAGTGTAAAATATTTAAAAATGTAAAGTAAATTTTTTAATTTTTTGAAAGTGAGAGGGGCTACAGCCCCTGCTGGCCACCATGTGATACCGCCCCTGGTCACAGTTGTCCATTTTCATTCCAAAGAGAGTCTATAATGTACTTTTCTAGCTCAATGAGTATGAGTGGATTTAAACTTATTAGTGGATTTACTTTTGTTCGTTAGGTTTGTTCTCTCCTGAGTTAGGGTTTTTTTCCTTCCACGTCTTAGGATCAGGGCCGGCCCAGGGGTGAGCCCACCACCAGCGCCTGGGCTTTGGCAAACCCCCCTGGGTAGTGGCACACCCATCCTTGCCCCCCCCACCCCCCCCCACGCCACCCCACTTTTTTTTAATCTTAGGGTTTTTTATTATTCAAAATTAAAATTTGGGGTCAAACTACAAGGGCTATTGGTGTAAATTTATCAAATTTCCAGCAATGCTTTGTCATTTCGGAGTTTGCCTGGGCACCTGTTGACCGACCCACCCTCCCGGGCCGTTAATTATTACCTCAATTCCCGTATTTTTTCCCTCAATACATCAAGAGCACTATTTTCTTCAATATTAATAGTCTCCAAATGTTTATTTTTACATGTCTCCAAATATAATTAATACAAATACAAAAAGATCAAAAATCTTCTATCCGAACACCCACGTCCTCCTGAAAACTTATTTTTAACAGGGAAGTATACAATACGACAGAAATATTCTAACGAAATCAATAATGGCTCCAACAACAATGTCAGAGTAGCACAACAAATCAATAGTCATCAAAAGACCGCTTCATACCAAGTCTTTCCTGATACATTACTAGTTATCGGCCTCAGCCACGTCTCCAAACTCTCCGGCTTTTTCCGGTCCTTAGTGGAACTATTGGCGTCCAACTCGTACATGTACATTCCATTCCTAGCATTTAGCCATCACACATAACCATCATACATATCACGATGCCAACAAAATCCACGTATTTTCAACAATAGCACACATGGCAGAGGAATACCAAATCAGATTTTTAGAAAAATACTCCGAGTTTAGAAAACATATTGTATACCTCATGCTTACCTCAAATGAATTAACACCATTAGATAGGAAGATCTGCTCCCATGATCTCATACTAAAATTTGTTTCCCACCTGATCTGACATATCCTCACCGTTGATCTATACTCCATGTCTTTCATTATCAAAGACTACCCACACCAAATAATTTCTCCCATCTCTCATTCCTTTTTGCACATCATGCTCTCTCTCTCTTTTTTTCTTTCCTTTCTTTCTTTCTGTCCTCTCCTCTCCTTCATTCCTCTCCGTGCTCTCGTCTCTCGAGCAATCACGGGGGCCTCATTCTTTCCTCACTCTTCTCTCCCTCTTTAATTACACATATCAAGAACCCAACATAAACCAAATCATTTCAACACATCATCATCACATCTTTTTTTTTCTTTCTCTCTTTTTCTTTTTTCATGTTTTTTTTTTTCTTTTTCTTTTCTTTTCCACCGACACCTCCTTGAGATCTGTCCACTATCTACAAAATTACACTTTCGTCCCTCCATCTTTTACATAATTATATTACCTTATTAAACTTAAATATCTTCTTAATTGTATCCAAAAGTATAAATCTTTCATTATAACCCAAAAATAAAATGGGTTATACATTGCCAGCCTTCACACCTCTTATACCCCACACCACACGCAAGTTAAACTTGCCAAGTTTGCACTTCACAACACAACAAACACAATCCTGACGCACAAACACAGACTGAGGGCCCGAGACCATAGACCAATCCCCGTACCACTTTCCTCTGCCGACCCGCGTGCCCCCTGCCATCGTCTACTTCCGAAGTAAAACCCTTTCTAACTCATAAATCAGATCTGAACTCGCGCCATCCCCACAGCTTCCTATAATGATCTCTCATCTAACCTTTTTTTCGCGAACTCAACCACCCAAATGGTACCCCTTCACCAGACACTCTCATCCTCTCTCCCTCCACCTAATCGGGAGAAACCTCTCCCAGAACGCGAGCCCCTCTCTTCCCTATATTCTTCATTATTGCCGGGGCGGGCAACTCGTAAGAACAACGCCACACCCTCTCGAGATCTCACCCTGCTCTCGGAGCCCAAAAAAGGAGGGAAAAGGAATTACCCATCAGATCTCCCCCATCACTCTCACCCGGGGAAAAAAAACCTTTTCATCTATTTTCTACATTCTCAACAACCATTACTCCTTTCTCAAAAGCAAAAAGAAAAACGAAAAAAAGATCCGGCTTAGCCCCCCAAACGAAGCCAGACCCGAAGGAGGCGGCCATCGTCCTTTCCCACCCTCAAACAGTTTTATATTAGGCTTCATTTATGATAATGGTGGGTAAAGTGTTAATGGTGGTTTTTTTGCATTTATTTGCATATTTTTATTTTTGATTACACAAATGTGTATGTATGGCTGACTTGAAGGCTTTCATTTATGATTTATCTCTTTAGTAGACTATGGGTCAGTGGCTTAATGTGGGTTATGTTTTAGATATATATGAATAATGTGAACATGATATATCAAATATTTTTAAGGGTATTTTATTTTATAGGTACATATTGGGCTAATTGTTATGACGAAGAATGAGACCGACAAGAATAGAGTGAGTTAAAAACCCGACTCTTGACATTTTAATAGAAAAGTCAAGCAACGAAAAAGATGAAACATAAAAATCTGCTAGTAGGTTCATCTCTAGACTCATTTGATCAAACACACAAAATCTCCCTACTTTCAAGTCACTTGAGAAGCAGTGAAGGTATTGATTTAGGAAATTGAAGAATCTGGGGACGGGTATAATGAAGAGTAGTGAAGGTGTTACTAGAGTAAAATGAAAGTATCCTTAACCTTGAAAAAAGAATATTGCTGTGAATACGATCCGGGATTTTGGGGGAAGTATTATGCCCACTAAAGGGTAAGGTTAGTGTACGAGATCCTATAAAAAATCTAAGAGAAAGTGATGCATTTCCCAAAAAAGTACTTCCGTGCTGGTAGAACACTTTTATTCCAATCTATGTTTGTGATCTTCCAAATGGTGAGAACAAGAAAGAATTGGCTTGTGTATTGAATGAGTTGAATAAGTATTTTGTTTTTGTTGCAAGTTATTCAATTCTAAGTCAATGACACGTTTTGGCGAGGATGAACTAGTGATGGGGCATAACCTTCCTAGAAATCTTAGAGAAGCATAAAGGAAAGTGGGGAACAATCGCCAATGTTTGTGGAGGTGGGTAAACTTGCACAATGAACTTCCACAAAAAGCAACATTTGACACAAAAATGGAAGAACAAATCGACAAAGAAAGAGTTCGTTTGGAAGATGATAGTAGTTCGGATCACGGGTTTGTTAGACTCTTGCTCGGGAATAGTTTGCCATTTCGTGGAACAAATGAGAAGATTTATGAGAAGAATAATGGGTTTTTTTTGTCAACGTTATTTAAATCTTTTTTGCGGAATTTGATCCTATTATGCAAGGCACATTCGGCGTGTGGTGGATAAAGAAATTCAACATCATTCCTTAGCCACAAAATTCTAAAGTGAAATTGATAAGTTTGTTGGGGAAAGGATTAAAAGAAAAAAATTTTTAATAAAGAAGATTTTAAGAGTAAAGTACTTCTCTGCTTCCTCGGTTATTCTTAATTGTACTCCGATCTAATCTGAAGAATAAACAAATGTCTATTGTTATACGATGTGTGGTGGTGAGGATGAAAGTGGAGTTAAGGTGGAGGAGTTCCTCTTGGGGTTTTATAAAGTTTGATGACACTCGGGGTTTGGGCTTTTCAAGCGGACTTGAGATGCTTTGGGTTTGATCTACAAGTCAACATTGATGATCTAAGAGACAAGGTTTATGATCAAGGCTCGAACATGAAATTAATACCTCAATGGTGTACAAAAAGACTATTTGATATAAATCCTAGAAACTTTTACATTCCATGTGGTTGTCATAGCTTAAATCTTTGCTTATTGATATGGCAAAAATCTTGTTGTGAAAGCAAGAAGTTTTTTTTTCGCATATGTGCAAAAGGTTTATTCCTTTGTTTTTCGGATTCAACACAGCTCGAATGGATGTTCTTCAAACGTAATATAAAGAGGCTGCACCAAACGCATTGTCAAATAAACCTCGTTGGAAAAGTTATATGGAGAGTTGTAAGAGCATAAGAAGCCAAGCATGGAACTAAGAGATGCATTGATTGAAATTGCAAATATTCTAAAGAAGAGTGTGATGGCGGAAGCTAAAGGTTTGTGCAAAAATGTTTTAGAGGATTTTGAATTCTTGATTAGCTTATGTATTTGGTTTAAATCTTAGACAAAGTTAATCAAAGTTAGCAAAGTCTCAAAACGAGAATAGATGGATATTGAAAATTGCAATTACAAAATGCAGGGATTTGATTTTTAATTCTTTGAAAAGCTTAGAGAAGATGGTTTGAAGACTTGATGAATGAAGCCAAAGACTTGTGCACATGAAGTTGTTATGATCCGGTATTCACAACAAAAAGAGTTGTTCTAAGAAAGAAGCAAGTTTGATGAGGATGTGGGAGATACGCCAATGGAAGTCAATCACACCGGAAAGATAATTTTATAGTACCTATTTTCTCACATTATAGATCAAGCTCTTACTTCTCTTAATGATCGCTGTGACCAATTTGAACTTTATTAAGCACTTTTGGATTTTTATTTAATGCAAAAATTCAAAAGTGTTAGGGAGGGCAAATTGATGAAGCATTGCACTAATTAGAAATTGCTTGGAACACAATGAAACATGAGAGATATTTTAGGGATGAGTTCTTCCCAAGAACTTATACTTTGAAAACAATATTGCCGAGAGAAATACAAAAGCTATTGACATCCACCCTTAATTTAATAATATCTTAATTGGAAAAAGGTGGTTTTTCAAATGTATGGGTTTGCTTATGGAATTTTATGACTATCCGGCTACAGTGGCTTCGGCGGGAGGAGTTTTTTCTTCTAAGTTAAAGTTGATAAAACGTACCTGCGGACTATACCATGTCACAAGATAGATTAAGTGGATTGGCTAGATCTCTATTGAAATGATTTCCTATATGAGTTTTAAATAACGACTTAATTGAAGAATTTTGCGTCAAAAAATGCAAGGAGAGTTGTTTTCTTTGAATCGGA
>CM018895.1:18443076-18450576 GCA_009663005.1 Actinidia chinensis | reverse complement strand
GCACTTCCAAAAAAAAAAAAAATCGATTACCGCTATACTTTCGAAAAATGAGAGAACTTTGTGATTTAGTTATATGAATGTCGCTAGGTCTTTCAATATTAAAATGTGGGCTAGACCAAAAAATCTGATGCCTTGTTTTCAACCCAAGCACTTTGCTTGCAATCAAATCTGGACTTTCAACCTTCCATAACTTGTGTTAAAACCAAATCAATGCATTAAAATAAGAAAAATATTTTTATCCAATGGCATTATGGACGTCTTTCATAACACTATAACAGATCTTTATGAACTGAAAAAGAACCAACAAAATCAGATGCATACTCCAAAAGCTACCACGGTGCTTTAATTACCTCACAAGACAACCTTAATCTGCATGCATCAAAATCGGTTCCATGGAGGGGTGACCGAATAGAATCCTATTTTCAGGCCTTGTTCCAGGAAGTTAACCACCATGGGATAATAACTCCATGGTCATTATGGACATATTCAGAAGATGTTTCATAAGTCGCGGTTCACCATCGTGTTCTGTAACACAACAAGAACTAAGAAAGAAAAAAGCACATGTGAGATGATAACACATCTAATACAACTAATTTTCAATGCACCCTTAGCATTAATTTCATAATTGAAAAATCTAAGCAACATGTGGAACAGTTCACTGGTTGCCTAAAGATAAGCAGCAAATTTCATAAATCAATCAAATAAAAACCAAATGATTCGTACTCTGCAAAAACAAATAACATGAGCAAAACCTTTTCCAAAGCCATCTCTGCAGCAGACTGATCGGCCTTTTTTTTTTTTTTCCTTAAAGGTTTCTGATACAACAGAAAACTCCGGAAGTTGCAAGCAGCAACGGTAAAGATGGGCCTTTCTGAGCAATGGCCAACCCCCCTGGGCATCCATTTTGAGTAGATTCCTGTACTTCCTCAACCTCTGCAAGCTTGTTCTTCATACCTGGTATATAATGGCCTTGGGTGTAAGTGATATCTTCTTGCTCACAACAGCTGGAGTCCTCCTGTTTCCATCAACTCCTCCAGTTATTCGGTTATAAATTATTTGACAAGATATCTAGCAAAATGCTAATAAGGATCCTGTATGAAAATGTCAATTCAAAATCTATAACCTAATGTACTTCATTAAGAGCAAGGAAAACAGAAGCTAAGCTTTTTCCAGCCAAGAAAGAGAATATCAAATGAAACCAAAACAAACAATATAATAATCATTTGGTGGAGGAAACTGATTCAAAATCCAAAGCAAAAGGCAACATACAATATAATTAAAAACGTTGAGTAGTTGTAGAAACTAAAAACGTTGAGTAGTTGTAGAAACTAAGGTTTCTTCATCCACCAAATTAGAACATCCTCACCTACTTTAGCCAATTGAAGGAATTAGGTTTATGGGGAAAAGTATTAGATATTAGCTTATTAATCTTTTTTATTATCAGGTTATTATTGAGGGCGATGTGGAACGAAAATGCACATTATTAATTATTGATTTTTATATTTTATAATTTTATAATTAGTTGGCTTTTTATTTTAATTTAATTATGATTTTATTTGCCGTGAAGTTATAAGCCTACTGTCCTGATTTTAGTAGTAACTGGGCTAATTTTATTTCATAGTATTTTTAAGGTTACGTTATTTTTTCTATTTAAAGAAAGCTTTGATTACAATTGAAAGACATATTATGATTATAAATAAATAGAAAAACGATTTTTTTTTCCTCTACAATTTTTGATGCTGGCGAAAGCCAAACTTTCCCCTCCTCTTCTACATTCTTGTTTTTATTTTCGATTTATTTACTTGATTGATCGTAGAGCATCAATTTTAATGTTGTTTTGCACCACTAGATCATCATTTGTCCAAATGACCAAACAACATAGATCAAGCTAATATTGAATATAGAACTAATTTCATAATCCGAACCTCAAATAAAAGACAGGGAGTGAGTGAAAGGACAGATAAGGACGGGAGTGAGGAGATAAATGAGCTTCTCTAGATCTAGAGTATAAAAGAAAGGACCGCCGAGTGTTGGGATGATTGAAGTCCTACAAGCTAAGAGATGGACACCAAGTAGAAGCAATGGTGGCCTTTCCATTAGTCTTTGTTGATTCGTTCCTAATAAACTTATAAGGTGGATAGAAAAATTAACAATAAGAACATTTTGATTGGTTTAATTGTGGTGAGTGAAAGTTTATTGGAGGCAATTGGTATGGGAGAGAGAATAAAACAATTTGATATTTCTATCCAAATCAAGAGCCATTGTTTACCCTCTAGTTGGAGAGAGAATTTTTGGATTGCATAGTCCCACTGTAGTTAAAGAGAGAAAGGAAGTGCATTGTGAATAGCACTCAATGAATGCTCCTAATTCCAAGCCCAAA
The DNA here is from genome assembly GCA_009663005.1 of Actinidia chinensis. Classification (NCBI taxonomy): domain Eukaryota; kingdom Viridiplantae; phylum Streptophyta; class Magnoliopsida; order Ericales; family Actinidiaceae; genus Actinidia; species Actinidia chinensis. The sequence continues at coordinate 18,448,196 of CM018895.1, read as the reverse complement.
AATTGCAACTTCTGATGTACCCCACCCCTATCCCCTCCCCACTCCAAAAAGAAAATAGATTTGATACAGCACTTCTAATGGTTCATTTCTCGTTTCATAGTACCGGTATTAGGATTTGTAATTCTATCTTTCTCTTTTATAAAGCATCAAAGAGTCAAAGACCAGATCTGAATTATGTAGGCAATTCCAATTCTGCCTCCTAATTCATATGGCAATCACCGCCAATATTCTTGCTTAAAATGTACCAACTGAAAGTTAGAAAATGTACCAACTGAAAGTTAGACACAAAGACATACATAAAGAAGAATACCTCTCTCTCTCTCTCTCTCTCTCTCTCTCTCAAACTTTACAGTTAAGGAACGAAACATAGAAATCAGTTCGTTACCTATCTAAAAGAACTAAGACAAGTTAGAGAAACAAATGCACAGTGCCCTGCTAATTATAACCACAGAAAGCCATGTGTTCTCCAAAATGAGTGAAGGACTGGAATATTGAGATTTACCACATAAGAGCTGAATCTAGAGGTGATAAACATCATCATAAGTAAAATGATTGAATGTCATTACAACAGAGATATGAGATGACAGGGTTCACAGTGCAAATAAATGAACTTAAACACACATGATAGCACTATTTTTAGCTCACTTAGTGCACATGGGATCACAAGCAACAACCAAAACAATACAACATTCCATAAGGCATAAAAATCAACAAATGAAGGTCCAGCTCCATCGATTTTTAGTTTCAACAAGTGCCAAGGTAAAGGTTAATTGTGGATGTTATCACCTATGGTTTTAGCATAAAATATTTTGACAAAACTTGTAGTGACAATAACATTTAACTGGCAAACTTGAAATGACAATAACACTAAACTGGCACATTGATTAAAACATCCAACAAACATATATGTAAAAACTAACACAAGCATATATTCGACAAGATTACATTCCTAACACTTGACAGTAAGTACCTGCCTCCACCGATGCCCTCCTTCTCACCCCTATTGTGCTCAAATAAGGGTGGGTGTGGGTGTTTTAAGAAAATTGCCTTATAAATAAGAACGAGATTACTCTTGGCATGCCTTTAGTATATCCATTACGCCTTCTCATGTATTCAACACATTACATGGTCTTGTGTAGAACTCATCCCCAAAGTTCGTTAAGGTGAGGTCTCACACTTATATACCACGTATTACTTTTGTACCCATGCAATGTGGGACTTCACTTTAGACCCTCCCTCCCGAGCTCACTTAGCATCTACACACGTGCAGACTAAGGACATGCAGGGACATGCAACCTATCCATCCATTGGTACATTGGCTCTAATACCATGTAAACTCATCAATTGTCCCAAAAGCTTAAGCCATTAGGAAATGGATCCCATGTTGTATATTTGCATATCAAGCAATAAAACACGTGTCAATTATCAAAAATTCATGTCATATGCACCTTAGCCGAGGTCTAATCACATGAGAAATCTACATACAAGTCCAATACCAAGATGCCTCTTCAAGAAGAAAATGTTTTCTCTAAGTTCTTATTGATTTAGGCCATTATTCATCCCCAAGTTAACTTTTTTGTAATAAAAACATTAGCATTGAAATATTAACAAGTAATAACTTATTCTTCTTTTCAGTAAAAAGCTAACGTAAATCTTACACAATTTTCACAATTCACCTTCTAAATTGATAAATAACATCCCAAAATTTTGAAAGCATGGCAAAATAGCAATCACCATACATAAGAGTTTCGGAATGGAATACAAAATTATAAATACATAATTTTAGTTACGGATTTCAAATTACAGAAAACAAAGAAAAACTTTAGTTTTTTCATCATTAAATTTAAACAAAACAATGAGATGGTCAGCTTGCATTAAAAAATACATGTAAATATACATATACATGAATATATACATATGTATATATGTATAAATAATAAAACAAATATTGCTATATATTAGTATGAAAAAAAATAAGAAGCAAATCAGTACAAAATCAAGCAATGAACTGATCCGGTTGCATTAAATTACCAAAAAAATCTGAAAAGACAAACAAAACAAGAACATAAAAATCAGCAAATAATGGTAAATAAGAAGAATGCTTTTTTTAGAAAAATTAATTCAAGAAGACGAATCAAATTGAGAGCAGAAACAAAAACATTATCAGAAAAAGTAATCGAACAAACACACCGCTAAGATACGGAGTAGCTTGAAATAGTAAAGCTAGAAAAAAATCAAAAATGAATAATTTAGAATCCAAATTGAGTGGACTGAGTATTAAGTGCAATTGTGTGAATAGATTGATGCTTTGGTTGCAATCTGGGCATGGCCTACATCACTGCCTTCTTATCATCTTCTGAAGCCTTCTCATCCATCTAACTTCAGTACATAAGATTGATGTGCTGATGGGCATTATTACAGCTAGCTTTAATTGTGCCAAGTTCTCTAGAGGAGAACCATTCTCAACAAGTCCATAAGAAATGATCCCATATTTTTGTCACCTCCGGAAGAGAGCAAAGATCCTAAATGATCCTGCAAAATAACTCAAAATTAAAAAGAATCCTTAATTTCTGCATGTTCGTTCATAGTTCAAAATACCATATGTACAAATAAGTTCTCCTTTGTCCTGTGAATTTCTTTGTATAGATAGATATGGGAATTGAGACCTTTGAGTGGAGAGCAACTTTGACTCAACTTTTGTTATGGCTATGAAAGTGGCTTGAAAAAGGTCACATAATCTAGTGAAGAAGACAAAGTACAGATGAAATGGAATCGAGTTATACTTCTATAATAGGATTAAAATGCAATGTAACGAATGAAGATGAAAGAAAAAAACATGAAGATTTTGAGTCAGGAGAACTCAAAGGACTTCACCCATGGTACAAAGGACTATGGTGTAGAAAGGGCCAGATCCCAGCTCCATTATATATTTAATATATGCATAACATGGTTTGGCCTGTTCTTTCCAGCTCCCCACCCCTTCCATTTCCTTCAGACCTGAGTTTTCTAGCTTCTCAAGCGTCACAATATACCTCATCCCATACACCAGAAACTTTCTCCATTCTTTCTTCAATCTAGAAAAACAAACCTCACCCCATTTTTATCAACTACAACAGTAACGAAAACGAAATATGTGAAATTAAGTGGTGGTAGCTTGGAAAGAGTCATTTGCAAAAGAAAGATGTACCTCCTCCATTTCAAGGCTTTGTAATTGTTTAGAGATTTCTACCTCCATTAAGATAATCTTAGAAAGTAGGGATATCCTTCCAGCATCTCGGCCGTTAGCTACTAGATTATTCTCAAAGGCTTACTTCCACTCCATTTATCTTCCTGCTAGAAATTCATTGCAACACCATAGAACTGACCACTTGCGTTAATGCATATTTACAAAAATCAAAGAAAAGAAGCAAAAAAGAGTACTTCCAAGATTAAGAAAGTTAATTAAATGAAGAACATAATGCAAATACGAGTTGAGTCAGAGCTTATTGCTTAACCAGAAGAGTTTTCGACATCAAACTTTCAACGAGAAAAATGTGCAAACATAGACATGCATTTATATCTCCTTGTTACAGAATTAAACTATGAAGCTTCATTCTATACGGACAGAAACTAACAATAGAATCACACTGACTAGTAGAGCACTCGATTCACAATTCCCTGTGCAGTGTAGATCGGTTCAACCAAGACGAAGCTTTATTATTGGGCATGGCTTGTTCACCCTACTAGAGGACAATGAAACATCTTTTACCGAAAACATGGTTCTCTTCTCTACTTGACTTCTATGCAAGTCATCCATTTCTAACACCACTATGATGATAAATCTCTATAATCAATTGTGAGTCTTCAGAAACGAGTTTTAGTGCTTCATAATTAACTGTGAGTCTTATCTATAAATGGATATGCCAATGCTGGCAGCAAAATAAAAAAATATTTCTAAAGGCTAAAGCGTTCTCTAATAAATAACCATAGTCCATTTAAAAAGTGCAGAACATAAAAATAAATTTGTAACAGAATATTCTACATTCTATACATATTGAGAAAATGAAATTAACTAACAGTAGAATGGATCTCCTAAGCATCAAATGGATTATGATTTAACTTTTGATTAGGGCAAAAACTGAATTAAAGTTGAGGTTGAGAGGCCTCTTTCCTTTTATATTAATCACCAGAAATCATTAATTACAAACAAGTCCCTCGATAATAAGAAATGACAAATAAGCTAATACTTAACACTCCGCTCAAGCTAGTGCAAAAATATCTCTCATACCAAGCTTGCTGAGAACGTGATAAAACGGTCTACTAGCTATTTCTCTAGATAGAATATCAGCCATTTGATCTCTAATTTTCACAAATGGAGTACAAATCAGACCCTCCCTTAACTTTTTTTGGGGATAAAGTGTCTGTCAATCTCAACATGTTTGGTTCTATTATGTTGAACCGGATTGTGTGCAATATTAATGGCAGCTTTGTTATCACAATACAGTCTCATAGATTCCAACAATGCTAATATTAGCTCCGTCAAAATTATCTTTATCATAACAATTCATATACTCTTTGGGCCATAGCACGAAATTCTGCATCTGCACTCAATCTAGGAGCAACAGTCTGTTTCTATTGCGCCAAGTAACGAGATTACCCCTAACAAGGTACAATGTTGAGGTCGACCAACTGTAAATCATAAAACCTCCATAAGCAGAATCAGTGTATGCGTCAACCTGTAGATGATTATTTCTCATGAAAACAATCCCTTTCTTGGAGAAGATTTTAGATATTCGAGGATACAGAGAACAACCTCCAGATGAGACTCACGAGGTGCATGCATGAACTGGCTAACTGAACTGGCAGCATAAGCAATATCAGGTCGTGTGTGAGATAAATAAATTAACTTGCCTACTAGTCTCTAGTAACTCACCTTGTCAACAGGTGCACCATAAAGATCCTCATCCAATTTTATATTTGGATCAATTGGTATATCATTAGTTTTGCATCCCAACATACTAATTTCTTACAGAAGATCTAGAACATACTTTCTTTGTAAAATGAAGATCACATGCTTAACTTGCTATTTGCCTCTCCGATACTGCTCATTCTGAAATTATTAATAGACGTATTCAAGTTTT
>CM018895.1:18405576-18418076 GCA_009663005.1 Actinidia chinensis | reverse complement strand
CAATTATTCCATAATTGCAATGTGGTATTTTTTTCTACTTAGAGGACCATCTCCAATTTGTAAATTTAGAACAAAAAAATTGCAACCAACTCTCGTTTCACCTCTCAACATATTTTACTTATTTTATGGGTCCTAATTTGATCATTCATGTTTAAGAAACCTTACAAGTACCATGTGCTCCTAAACTGGATAGAAAGACAGATGCAATTACAGACGAAATACATCCCAATTAATTGATCACTTTTCAACTGTACTACGTGCCTACATAATTTTTACTATCTAGATAAGAAAAACTGAGATGTTCCAAAACCCTGAACCGTCCTCTATGGACAACGGTCAAATGATATATCAATAAATACAATTTTATAAAATTACAGTAAAGTGAAATATCATTGTAATAGAAGACGTAAAGTGAAATATACATGAATAGAAGACAGAAATTAACCGAGGCTTTGGGCTTAGCAACATTTTAAGTTCATCTTGGAACCTTTCCGCCTCATCCTCTTTTCTTATGTCTAAAGTCTTTGTTGGTTGCATTGCCTTCCATATAAGGACTATCTATTAAGCAAAACAACGGTTGATCATGTTAGTCCCCAACTTCAAATTTTTAAATAAAGTAAAACGATCAGTGAAGGCACATAATTTTTCTTTGCTGTTCTTTTTCTTCTATCTTTTACTTTTTCACATTTTTCTTTTGGGAAGTGGGGTGCGGTGAGCGGGGGGCGGCGTCCGCTGTGGCGCGCGCCCGGGGGGGCAGCTATGGGTGGGTTACGATGCAGCTCTGAAAAATGATAATTGAATTCTTAATAACTGGAAAAATGATATCATCAAGATTGGACCGTTTACAAATACAACTTCAATGCAACGCCTACAGGCACAAAAGTGAAGATACATGTGAACACATCGGGTCCAACCAGTAGTAAACTAAGTGCTGAGTGACTATATTACAATCCATCAAAGAGACGATCCACTAAAAGCAAAGATCTACCACAAAGTAATACCGACCTAGAAAACATTTCACACTTCAAAATAAGGAGACCGACCCAATAATAGTAGATCTGTTAAACCAACCATATCATCGTAACCACACATCAAACTGTCAGAAAACTCAAGAAAGTGATAATCAAACTATTAAGATGACGAATCAATCTCTTTTGTTGTACCTATTATCTAGAGAGAAATTGTAAACTAACGAATTCCTGTCAGGCCAGAATTCATTTTTAACGGGTTTATACATCTAAACTGCTATCAGAATCCTCATCTTTCTCGGGCTGGGGGCCAACTTAAGCTGGTTCCTTGTGAAAATAAGACTCTAACCATGACATGGTGGAGTTATCATCGAAAACTCTGCAAAGGATCTAGTTCAGAAGATGTGGTTGTGTACCATAATCGCAATTACATGTTATTGAGCCAACTTGAAGTATATCGAGCAATAAGATGGTTGTAATGGTAGCATGTTAATTGCTGCTGAGGTTCAGAGGGGTAGTACTTGTCTTGAGGTGTGCACTGTTGACAACGTACAATCTTATCAGACAACACATTGGTAGGCCCGAAAATCAAAACGTAATGAGATGTAAACTCAAGCAACACTAACTACCATCAACAAGCTCTAATTCATTAATAAATAAAATGAAAAGAACAAGGTTGCTTCTAGCAAAAATCTGAGTAAAACTTGCTGCTATCACCATGCAGACAGTCCGGAACTCTAACTTGTCTAGCAAAAATCTGAGTAAAACTTACTGCTATCACCATGCAGACAGTCCGGAACTCTAACTTGTCCACTTCAATATTTTCCTTCTCATACGACAGAGTTTGATAATTTGTCTGAAGCAAGTTGGCAGAACTCTTCTAACGGATACATTTCCTTCCCGTCCGCCGTTTATTAGACAAAATACCATCTTCTGGAATGTCCTTAGGCAAGCCAGCGCCACAAAAGGAAGATGGCTAGGACTCCTAAAATTATACTTTACCATAAAACCTGAAGATAATAATTGCTCATCTTTGGCAACTTATCAATAGTGTTCACAGGTATCCAACGTTCTATACCGTTCGAAATCTAGTTTTTCTGGTGTTCAAGGGTTCCTTAGACCACTGAAGCATGAAGGTCTCTTGATATTAAAATGGACTTATCATAACCCAGAGAATTAATTTGTCAGATTGAATTCTACATTTAGTTCATTTACACGATTTTACTAAAACCATGACATATTTGTTACACCGTGAGAACGAGGAAAATCAAGTTCATAGGACTTTTGCTGTCCAACAAGGCACCTCAGCCACAATAATGCCCACCGCTTACAATGTGTCAATTGCTTATGTACATCTTGATCATCATCACTGTGCTTCTCTGGAATTGTCTTTTTGCTTTCTTATGTTGTTCAGCAAGGTATTTCAGTTTATCCTTATCTTCAATTAGTCTCTGATACTCCAAAGTTTCAATTTTACATCTAATTTCCTCTTCCTCTCGTTTTGAGGCATCCCCATTTACAGATACAGCAATTTCAGAATCTGGATGATCGCCGTGGAATGAAACTGGGGAGGATCTGCGGCATGACAGACAATTACAGAACGTTAGAAACTATGCCAATTGTTTGAAAATAGCATGTGGGGCAGTTCGGAGTAAGAGAGACGTACACCCACTTCTGCGTCTCATGGCGAAGCATAAGATCATTATTCCAGTAGCCTGTAATAGCAATGTAAGAATATTAGCCCTAGATACTTGTGTTTCAATATAAATACCAACCATGCAAGGAAAAACACAATAGATAGATAAGATAATGAAAGAGAAGCCTGGCCACCAATGTCTAACCTTTGCATCCTATGTTTTTCTGTGGCTCCCTGTTCTTTTTCTGATCCTTTTGTCTCTCATGTGCAGGTTTGATTTATCGCTTACGTCCACCACTGCCTTTTTGTCTACTATCAAGTGCAAGGTCTCTTGCGCAAGCATGTTTCTCAGTGGACATCCTCTTCATGCTCAGGATCCTTAAGAGTCGTGCATGAGAGAGAAGAAATTAACATCACAACAGAATAAAATTGAAGTTCATAGAGCTTTAAGATTAAAATCACAATTAGTAAATGAATGGTGTAAAGCAGCCGGAATGTCAGGGATTTAGCGAAATATAGAAGGAACAAGTTCTGTATAAACCCGACCAACAAATGGATTCACAAGAGGCACAATACATATTGATTGATAAGCAGGGCTGACACGCAAGCTCATGCTTAACGTCCAACTGCGCTTGCATTCCCGTAAGACTTCGCATATCATTGCATCAAGCTTGCTGAGGATGCATGAGGTGATCGAGTGAATAGTCAGGAAACCGATGTGATCACATAGATTTCTACACCGTTACCCAGTCTACTTGGCTCTCAGGTGGGACCAATGCATCTCCTTGTATTCCATGGCATTCCTCCGCTCACCCACATCTCTGAGCAAGTGCCCGAATGACGAGGCTAAAGAACATTATCATCGTTCTGCATTGCGACATTTGTCTCTGCGCTGCAGACAACCTCCGCACGCAGCCACTCTAAACTTCACATCTCCACGTATCTGACTTCGGGCAGTTTAAGTTAGCCTTCTTGATCTTATTTCTAGTCACCCTCGTTTGCACCATTGAACCGTCTATTGAGGAATCAACCTAAATTTCTCTTCCGCATTCCCAAGATTCATCCAGAGTCGAAATTCAAAGCTATAGTTCGATTTCAATAAACAACCGAATCTCATTTTCCACGTGTCAAATCCGTGCATCAGACGCGTCAATACTTCTCGCCTGGTCTCATCCTGCAAGATTTCCTTCGCGGGATCAAGGATTCTCAATTGTGAATGCCCTTTCACAACTCCTGCCCCACCTCTTCATACTACTTCCCGTCATTGCAGCCTCGTACACAACAAATTCGCATAAATAATGTGCAAAGTCACAGTATGTTTAAGTGACAGCGATGGTGGAAGAAGGGTGGAGCTTTGGGAATGTGGGATGGTAGTTTTCTCGAGTGCTGTGCAGATACGAAAGGGAACAGTGAGATAAATCACAATTAACAAAATACTAAAAAGGAAAAATGATTAAGAAACTGTAAAAATACAAGGCCACGGATCTCAGAAAGACAAATTTAGATTAATAGGTATTCATGTGAACCAATTTTGGTGTCTGATGTCAGTGTAATCATCTCATTTAAACTAGCATACCACTGTCATTTATGTGCCTACTATTGCATTAGGGAAAAAGATAAGGAAATAAATGAGTTTGTTATAGAAAATTTCTACTCAGGTCAATTTAACTAAGAGTACCATATTATGCCATTGATAAGTATGTAACAGAAATTTAAGAATCTAAGCCACTACACATAAGGGACTAAACTAGCAGGGCTATTTAAAAAGTTATGTCAAGACAAGAAAACAAAAAAAAACTATCATATTCCAACAATTGAGAAGCACTATATAAATGAAGCACAGGAAACAGGAAGCACTCCTCTCCTATACATCTTCAGGTGAGTTAGCGGGGTAAGAGAAAAGAAGCATTCATGCCCTCAAAAAATGGTATTGATTATAGGAGGGGGAGAAAGCGTAGGATTGATCTAACCGACTATACTTTTGACGGGAATTAGACAAAAATCGCCACTATATATAACTAAGTTCATGTTTAATTTTAGGTCCAAAGTGCAAGTATGAATTCCCAATAGAATAATAACTGATTTTAAAGTAATAATAGGAACACTAGTTTGGTTGTAAACTGTCTAGCAAAAAAACTTTTTTGTGAACTACACTAAATATAACCCAATTTTTTTAAACAATTTTATTAATGTTGAATAATAAAAAAGAAATGCGACCACCTTTTGTAAAGAAGAATATGATGAAGACATAACTGTGTTTTCAATGTATCGTCGTTTCATTCGAAAAAAAAAAAGTAAGAAAAATGAAGCCAAACTTGCACCCAAAATTCCACTAACTTCCACAAAAATGGGTCAAGATATAGCAAAGTAATTTTACCAAACTTTCCACAAATCTTTGTCTATGTTTGAATATGAAAAAAGAATGGCAATTCAGAATAAGAATCGCCAATAGCGAATGAAGGCAAAAATTGGCATGAAGGCATATTGGTATAGCTTGATTAGTCAACTAAAATTTCATGGGCGGGTTATTTTCAGGACTTGAAGAAGCATGTATGTGAACTCATTAATTAGAATTAATGACCAAGTGGAACCCCTTTTTCTTTTATTTTTTCAGTGCTTTCCTTATCTCATAAATACAATGGATCAAAAACTATCTTGCCTTCGACAGTTTCTCCATCAGAGCTCACTCCAAAAGCTTTCCCATTTGCATCAAACTCAAACTGCAATCCAAGGTATGAATGGTTGATACTAATGCAAGCAATTGAGGCTCATCACTTGATTCATTTTATATAGCATCATTGATTTTCTATTTTAGTTTTTATTTGTCCGTTCAATTCCCCCTTTTCGCTACCTTATTAGTGATACAAACATTAATAAGAAAACCAGTCACAGAAAACGTATTGAAATGTTGCCAACCTGGCCACCTTAAAAGTGACATAAAAATTTAATAGTAAACCTGGTTTGTTTAGGATGCCTAACTGCTGCCAAAATTAAACTAGTGGAAGAAAAAAATTACATGGCCATCTTTCCTCCCTGCCTTGTATTCTTGCCATTAGTTTAAATTTTAAATAACAAACAGGCAAGAAAACACAAACAAACACGTGTTTTCTTTTAGCTTTGACATCGATTCAACTTATAATCTTCAACCCCTAGCCAAAAACAAACGGTTCAGAACTTAAAAACAAGAAACACATACATTTGAGAATCATTTACCAAATAGATCCTACCCATGTTAGTATCCCCATATTAGATTTTGGAAAGAATCGTATCACAACATCAAACAAGCAAAATGACTATCTAATTTCAAATAAATGCCATATAAATATAAAGAATAAAACATATGCGTTATTTAGATAAATACTGTCCGAAATGTTCAACATAAAACTTCAGGTTTAAAAAAGCATATTAATAAAATGATTCTTCACGAATTAATTTTAGACACAAGGCTTGGGTGGGGGGGGTGGGGGCAGATTCTAACATGAAATACCCTATCCAACTTTTATGGTGCCGTTTGCTAAACATGATTGATTTTTAGAAAGACATCAAGTCAACCCAAGCCATAATATGCAGGCTATAAATTCATTATAGCAAAAAAGGAAAGTTACATGTGTACCATTGAAAACCGAACACAAAATTAAACGGCCCCCTCCTCCTAGCAACTTTTGGTCTAGATAAAGCTGATGCAAATCAATGATTGATAGACTTTTGGTCTAGCACTAAGGATTCTTGCACACTCAAGCTGATTCTTTAGATCATTCGGCCAAGCAGAAGCGATCACCCGCAAGAAGAACGTTAATCTTTATTGCAAAACGCATTAGTATAATATAGGAATCAAAAGTTCAGGCTCATGTTTGGCAACCTACAACATAGCCAACTATATATGTTTCACCAGGTGCTCCTAAATAGCAGCTTAGTAGAATGTAGGTGCATTCCATGCAAATGTTGATGTGACTTGCTTCATCTTTTGAAACAACTGAGACATATAGGATATATTACACCACCCCACCCCCCCCGAAGAGTTAGCAGCAGTTGTAGTCCCAGGGAAGGGACAAGAATAGCTCTGAACAAATTGATGGTGCTCCACAAATACCCCATTCCCTTTGTCGAGGACTAATTAGACTTATTGATTTGCTAAGCCATTCTCCAAGAGCATCTCCAATAATATTCCCTATATTTACTCTAAATTGTTGTAAAAAAGGGAATTTCTTACTTACAGAGAACCCCCATTTAAACCCTTTGCTCCAGCAATACATCCTATTCTTTCTCCACTTATTTTAAACAATATTTTTTTACTATTCCCACTCTATATATAAAGATATATACACACATACACACACCTGTACGTGTACGTCTACACCGAAGATGGAGATTTCAGTCCAAAAATTGCAGTCCCAAATGAAGATTTCTTCACTCAAACTCTCCCTTCAGGGAAGTAAGTCAGAAATTACAGACCAAATAGAGAATTCTTTGCCGAACATGGTTTTAGGAATTTTGGAATTCACTTTTTAATTCTATAAATTTCAGAGCCGAATGGAGATCTTATCTCTGAAGATAGGCTTACCTTTTCATTTGGTGTTGATGGTGCTTAGACGGTGGTGTACATGGTGCTATGACTGTGCCGTAAGGACCAAGTCCCAAAGTGAGAAAGGGGAATCGTTTCATATTTGGTGGAAAAGTAGCTCACCCAGATGCAAAAGTACGTTAGCAACCCCCAACTTAGGGGGTGGACTTCCCTACTGAGGTTGGGGCTATTTTCAAGTCTGATGCAGAAGGGATGAGCAAAAAAACATACTGCATTCGCAAAATATCACCCCCAATCCACAATCTCCACCCCAACCCAACACCACACACTAAAAAAAAAAAGAGGAAATGTCAGATATGTGGGGAAGAGATAGAAGGAAAACATAAAAAATCATGACAAAAGCAAAATTAGATATAAGTCTCAAAAAGGGGCAAGCAACCATAAATATTTTGTATTTCGTTATGCAAATACTAACTGGTTTTCAATCTTATTACAAATGATCCAACAATTAAAGCAGGTTTAGGATTCAAAATATACACTGAAAAGGAAGGAAGTGAAAAGATTCAACATATAAATAAAAGACATAATTAAATCAAATAAACAAACTCGTGCTGCAAAGCACAATAACACCAATAGAGCCCATGATTGGTACCGAATCACAACCAAAACCAAACACCCTAACACTTCGAATTCTAATTATCGAATATCGCTATTGAAAAAATAAACAGAGAACACTGGAATCAAAGAGCATGTACTCTCTGATTAGATCTCTATCCAAAATGAATCCAAAGAAAAACCAAGTCATCAAGGAATAATTTTTAATGAACTTGTATTAGCAAAAAGTATTCTCAATTTCTCGTGTTTCATCCATACATGTTCGTTCTCCTCAACTTGTAGCATATAGAAAATTTTCCAAACCAGCATAAACCATAAAATAACAAAAAAAATCTACAAAAACAAAAGAATCCACAACAATTGGCCCCATCAGTATCCCACAACAAAGAACCATCCAGGTCGATTTGTAGCTTAGATTGATTAAACTTGGGGACGTTGCCCCTAGTGTCCACCACTAAGTTCTAGTAAACTTAAAACTTGAGTACAAATTTACACATGATCCAATATCACCAAGGAGAACTTCAACCATTTCTAATTTTGTTTGCTTCTTTAAATTTTTTTTCTTGGACCTTATTCTAACATGCGCAGCACTTTCTACATGTTCATTAAATTGTACTTTAACTAAGCCCATTCAACCATGGATAATTATCCATGAAGATCAATCACGTAGCACTTATAGCAGGTTCTCCCTTTTTGTTGAGTATGACATTCGCTGAGTGGCTGGGCCAACCCAGTGATGCCAAGAATGCAGACACCTTCCAGGAATGACAAAAAAATATGTATCTATTGATTGTATCGACATGCCATAGTTGCATATCAAGTGGCACTTACCTTCCTAATATAGGTATTTCCATCACCAAGACACATCTAATAGTCAGAAAGAGAACAGTGTTTAAACCAGCTACTCTAAAAGCTTATGTTGGTAGGCAAAACGAAATAGAAGCGCTTAGATCATCAGCATGCCCATGCACGTGAGACCAGCCTCCTCTAGATCGATGAGCCAAGCACATCCATATGCTATCCTGTAGGCATTTAGATTCAACATCATAACCATTCTACTCAGATAGAAATTTGGTAACAAGCTAATCCAGAAGTTTATTAATTTTAAGAGAACGACTCAACCATCAATCGAGAAGTCTGCAAAGGACGACACCCATAAAAGTTCCAACTAGTTCTCAATTGAATTCCAGCATTAAGGTTATTCAGCATGGTAAGTTTATGAAAATTACAAACGAATAGGATGTGTGTATGTTTGCAAAAAGTCACCCTCTTCAGTTTGCAAAGAAGTGGTGTCCGTACCTGAAAGATGCTTCTGTTTCTTTTAAGCGGATAGATATGTTTCAATAAAGCAATCAAAGGGAGGAAAAAGAGGCCCCCCAAACCATCCGGCAGGCTAAAAACAAGAAAATAAAGACCACAATTTTTTTTCATTATAGCTATTGACACAGTAAAGAATGAATAAGATTTTTCCCCTAACTAGCAACCTAACTGAATGATTTCGGGGGAGTTGAACGGCCGTTCCGTTCTTTTAGGATGATATATGTACATTTAAAGATCTCAATCGTGTGAGTAGTACTATAAAGGTTAAAAAGGAATTCTAGCCTGACGGCTTGCATATAGAGGGTGCTGTTGTTGCATCGATATGATAGCTGTGTTCAAAAGACATAAGCACACAATAAGAACATTGAAAGATGAACTCGGGTATGACGAAAGCAGATATAATATCACAGAAAGACTAATCATTGTGAAGAGTTAGCACGATACTAAACGAATTCTAGTTCATAAATGAGTGTAAAAGTTTGGAATTCTGCAATCCCACAAGTAGATCCGTACTATATACGCAAAGAGTTGAGCAAACTTCAAAAAGGGTAGGGGAATAGACCTGAGGCCTAGGGAGTGTTATCGTCCAAGGTTAGAGGAACTCGGAAAGCAAAGAAGGTGGAATTCCCTGCTTTAAAGAAGGACCAAGAAAGATAAGATAAAGGGTAACTCCCTGGCCTGGCCATTGTAGGGTATTGAGGGCTAGGGGTCTGTAATAAATCCACATTGTTTCAGCCATTTTAAGAATCCCTTCAAAACTTGAAGGAGCAAAAGCCCACTAAACCATTAACCAGCTGTAATGGCTCCAAGGCAGCATTCAAGACATACCGCCAGAGCCATACCTCCATAGCTGGGAAGCAGGTGGTACATGCTATAGTTTCTTACAATACAACCAACCAAGAAGACAAAAGATCATTATCTACTTAAAGTAACCCACTATCAATCCTAAACATCGGAATGCCTGGAAGTGGCACTGGGGAACACACAAAAATGGTGTCGGGCATGATACTGTGCTTTCACTGAAATCAACCATGAGGAGCAGGGATTTTCTCAGGCTCTCAATTCAAAAGCATCAAATTGATCCCAACTATATCACAACCTTTCTTCATATGTGGATTCTTTTGCAACTAAACATCAAGGTGTGGTAGCTAACTGTACTTTTACTAAAGAAACAACAGAAACCATGATCCATTATCACAAACTTTGCAGTGGCCATTAACAAAGCAGCAAAGACACAATGAAGCACTCACAAAGAAAATTTGTGCTACTAAATAGTAAGACAAAAAAAATTACCGAGGCAAATCTAAAGACTCCAAGAACATCCGTAGAGTTGAATAAAGGTAAAAGTACATTGCGACAACAATAGCAAAAAAGAGCATACAATATCTATATTGTATTATAAGGGAACACCTCAATTGTATGAACCAAAAAGTAAGTAACAACTGTCGAGCAAAGGGTAATACATGCAGGCATTATCAATCACTACCCAAAATACTCCAAACCCACTCGTTTTTATACAGCAATACCAAAACGAATGGGCATAGGGGATTTCATCCTTTTTTCTAAGTGAACCAATTTTTCACTTTCACCGACTTCCTAAGAAAAAGCTGACATTACATTTCCGTTAGATACCTGAATCTCTCTCTGTATGTTGTGTAAATTGGGTTAAGCATGCAAAGGAATTGGGATTAAAATTACCAGGCTGCCTTCAGAATGGATCTTCTTGGCTTTTATAAGTTACTTTTGCGATCTGCATGTTCATTATACTTTTAAACACTACTGTAAGCCCCCACTCTCTTTATCTCTCTTTCATTGCGAACATGTACATCTACACACATTCAACCTCAATAAATACCTTAAGTACTAAACTAGTGTTCATCTAATGATCTCCATTAATTTTTTTATTCTATCCTGCTGTGACGAAATTGCACATGTATCGCGTGTGCAGCAATCCCAAGTTTACATTAAAAGCTAAGGTCATTAAAGTGATAGCCATGAGCTCCTATTAGGAACAAAGTAAAACAAACAAACAAAACGGATGAACAAAAGTGTCTATCTTCTAAATTATCAGTGACGGCAACATGTAATTTTTCTATTTAGGAAACATCTCCATTTGTAAATTAGATCAAAAAAATTGCAACCAGCTCTCGGTTTCTCCTCTCAACATACTTTACTTATTTATGTCCTATTAATCATTCCATATTTAAGAAACCTTGACGAGTGCCATGGTGTTCCTTAACGTTGATGGAAAACACAGATGCATTACAGATAAAATAACATCCAATTAAATTGATAACTTTTCAACTGTACTACAGGCCTACATAATTTTTACTATCTAGATAAGAAAATGAGAGATGTTCCAAAACCCTGAACTGTCCTCTCTGGAAAACGGTCAAATGATATATGACTAAATGAATAGAAGACAGAAATTTACCAAGGCTTTGGCGTACAGCTTTTTAAGTTCAGCTTGGAACCTTTCCTCCTCATCCTCTGTTTGTAATTGTCTCAATGTCTTTGTCGCATTGCCTTCCATATAAGGACTGTCTAATTAAGCAAAACAACGGTTGACCATGTTAGTCCCCTACTTCAAATTTAAATAAAATAAAAAAGAATCGTAGACACATAATTTTTTCTTGCTACTTTTCTTTCTTCTAATCTTTTTCTGTTTCACGCAGTTTACTTCGGGGAAAGTGGAGGTGAGGGTGGGGGGTTAAGTATGCAAGCTCTGAAAAAAATGGTATTGAATTCAAAGGGAAACAGATGTGATAGTTCATCAAACTGGCATTACAAATAACAACTGCTAATGCACAACGCCTACAGGGCACCAAAAGTGAAGATAATGTGAAACCATCAGGGTCAAACCAGTAGTAACTAAGGTGTGAGTGACATTGCAATCCTTCAAAGAGACCTATCCACATAAAAGCAATGATCTACACACAAGTAATACCGACCGAAAATCTTTTTCCATTACTTCAAAATAAGAGACTTGTCCCCATAATAGTAAGATCTATTAAACAGCCAATATCATCTAACCACACATCAACTCAAACTCAAGAAAGTGAAAATCAACTATTAAGATGGCGATATGAATCTCTTTTTTGTTGTACCTATTATCTAGAGAGTAAAATTGTAAACTAACTTAATTTCTGTCCAGGTCAGAATTCATTTTAACGTGGTTATACATCAAAACTTGCTATCAGGAATAATTCATCTTTTCTCCGGGCTGGGGCAGCTGTGTGAAATATAAGACTCTAACCATGCAATGGTTGGAGTTATCATCGAACTCTGACAAAAGTGTTCATAAGAATGGTTGGTACAACTCCATTACATCCTTGGGTTCCAATTCTGAAGATTATCGAGCAATGAAATGGTGTAATGTTATGCAGTTAATTGATGCTGAGTTCGGGGGTAAAAAAAGTCCTCTGAGTGTGCATGTGCG
>CM018895.1:18385576-18388076 GCA_009663005.1 Actinidia chinensis | reverse complement strand
TTGCGGTGATGACTGACTGCAACCAAAGAGGGTGTCCGCACCATATTAGGGGGTTGCCGTATGGGTGGGGGTGCGGCGTGTCGGGCGGGGGGGAGGAACGTGGGGGAGGGGTTGGGGGGTTGGGGTGTGGGGGGGCGGTGGGGCCAGGTGGGTGTCATGTTTCTCTTCCTCATTCTCAACCCTCATCCGCCTCAACGTGTCACGAGCGTGTTGTTGAATGGAAAGACTTTCATGCTTGGTCTCGTTCGTTTCACCAAGCTTTACCTTGGTGGAAAGCGCAAGACCCCTTGGATTCTGGAAAAGGAACCAAACTTGCTGAATCTGATCCCAAGTTTTTGATGAGTGGGGGTTTCAGATAACTGTATTATCTTGGCTGGATGTTCAAACCGATGGGGATCGAGTCTATCATATGTTTTGTACCATGATACTGTCTATGGGTTTTTGACTGCCCCGTTGCCCCAGATATTGCCCATGCCCGCAATGAGTCCCCATATTTTTTGAGCCTAACCGAGAGATTCTCATGCCTCTCAGACTTCCTTCGGAACTCTCGTTGCTTATTTTGTGGGTATCTTCTACTAGATGGGAGTAATTAGCTCTATTAACGAGCCACTCAGTGTTTCCCCCTCATTGAGAGCCAGTTAATCCAAACGCCTTGATCGTCGACATACATATCAATTTTTGATGGGTTTAAGAATCTGAGTTTGAGAACCTCTTCGCCTCAGATTTTAAACACATCCACCCCTATCACCCCTTGCCTTCCCTATATGAGGCTTTGCTATTGTGGATGGGATGAGCGAGCCGTCCGTCTTTCACCTCTTTACATCTCTCTCTCTAACCTGAGTCCTCTCCTATTTTCTTCAGATCAGAGGGCCTTTGCTGCTTCTTCAAGGATTCAACTATATTGTCGCACTATCGCAGCCCGGTCACCTTATTGATCGATGTTGGGTTCTCATCCTGAGTTGAACAACAGTTTTTCTCGTCCATGTGGGGGTGGTCCGCGGTGGGGTCCGAGGTAGGCACTCCTCAGATGGCTCTATTGCTAAGTGGAGCCAGGCTGTCTGATTTACCTGATTTATTCAAACAACTTCAGCTCCAGATTGCTCACTTGGCAGTCACACTTGGGATTAGCTACTACCCCTCCCAGTCCTCTGGCCGCCCAAGCCGCTAGAGTTTTTCAGATACTCCTACCCCCTACCGCAACCCCAACCGTCTTCAATGGTAAGTCAGGTCACCCCACTTGCATTTGGATTCTGGGCAAATAACTCATATGCCGGGTGAGCTTGCTACCTTTACCTTCTCCTGTTACTTCGGTTCATCAATCGGTTTTGTAATGCTAAGGATCTCATTCCCATTCGTAGTCAGGGAGATGCTCGTTTATCCTCCGATATTACCCTTTCACTCTGTTTTATGTAACCTCATTTTGTCGTATAATCTTCTTTCTGTTAGTCTCTTGCAAAGATCTTAATTGTGCTATTGTTTTCTTACCATCTCGTTGTCTCTTACAATCTTACAGACTTGACTCGAAGAAGATGTTTGGCAGGGGGTATAGCGGGATGGGCTATACTACTTTGGGAACCTTTAACCATCTAGTGCGTTGTCATCTAGGCCTTCATTTTTTCTTTCTTCTCTCCTCCATGTTATAGTCTTCTGTTTTAAGTTCTTCTGGTTTTTTAAGGTTCGTCCTGTTGTTTCTCGTTTCGAACCTTAGATTTGTGGCATTGCTCATTTAGGGCATGCTAACTTCTTTCACACTTTTATGTTGCTTTTTCCCTCGTTCAATAAATGCATGTCAAAAATTTTAATTTTAAATGTGCTGTTTGGGAGTTATCTAAATATACTCGTACCTCTTATATATTCCTCGTATGCATCGTGCACCTAGTGGCTTTTTGGACCTCATTCATCATTCAGATGTATAGGTCGCGTCACCGTTCCTGCCTCTCTCACACTGCTACTATCTAACCTTCAATAGATGATGTACACGCGTTGTACTTGGGTCCTACCTTATGCGTCATAAATCTGAGATCATTTTCCTCACTTTACCCCTTTCTACAAATGATCAAAACCCAGTATAACACTGTTTGTATACGTAACATTCCAGTCAATAATGGGCGAGAATAATCACGAATGAGTTTCGTGCTAAACTTAACTGAATGTGGTATACTCCAATCAACTCCGTGTCCTTATACAACCTGAGGCAAATGGGTAGCTGAACGTAAAAATCGTCATATTATGTCAGTGGTGGTTCGGTGTCTCTTACGAGTATGGGGGTACCTAATATTTTCTGGCACAGCACTGGCATTCTCACTCACTGCTACCTACCTTAATTAATCGACTCCTAGTCGGTACTACAAGGCAAGACTTCCTCTCCATACTCCTTCAGCCTGCTAGACCCTATTTTCTATTAATCCACTCGTGTCTTTGGGGCACATGTTTTATTCACCATCGGAGTCCCACCCGTACCAACTTGATGATTAAGGCCTTCCTTGTTTCTTTTCTCGGG
>CM018895.1:18340576-18343076 GCA_009663005.1 Actinidia chinensis | reverse complement strand
TGTTAGTGTATTTATATAGTAGATCTTCTATATTTATTACAAAAAGCGCCTGTTCAGTATGGCTTGAGTTTATCTTAGAGCCTTAGTCCCCTCACAGGTCTTGAGTTCGAAATCCAAGGCCTTCCTTTTTCAGGTTTTCTTTGGGTTTTTAAATTAATTAAATAAGTATTTATATAATAAAATTACTCTTATACAATTAAATGGGTTGGTAGTCCAAGTGGCTGGTCTTTGGGTTTTTTAACTAATTAAATAAGTGTTTATATAATAAAATTACTCTTATACAATTAAATGGGTTGGTAGTCCAAATGGCTGGATGTTTGACTGTGGAGTTGGGTGGTGCGAGGTTCAATACTCGGTAAGCACAAAATTTAAAATTTTTACTACACTAACGGGCTGGGCTAGGCCGGTAGGCAGGCCGGTTCGGGCTCCCTAACGGGTTTAAATGGGCCGAGTTTCTTAGCAGGCCGGGCTTCAAAAACTCTGTCCAGCCCGCACCGCTACAGTAATGGGTTTCGGGCTAGACAGATAATTTAATGAGCCTAATTTAACCCATCTGCTACAGTGTTGGGTGGTGCGAGGTTCAATACTCGATAAGCACAAAATTTAAAATTTTTGCTACCTACCGTGTTGGCTAGGCCGGTTCGGGCTCCCCTAACGTTTTAAATGGGCCGAGTTTCTAGCGGCCGGCTTCAAAAACTTTGTCCAGCCCGCGCCGCTACAGTAATGGTTTCGAGCTAGACAGATATCTATGGGCCGAATTTAACCCATCCGCTACAGTACCGGGTCGGCAC
Source organism: Actinidia chinensis (assembly GCA_009663005.1). NCBI lineage: Eukaryota > Viridiplantae > Streptophyta > Magnoliopsida > Ericales > Actinidiaceae > Actinidia > Actinidia chinensis. Next base: position 18,342,285 of record CM018895.1, on the reverse strand, counting down.
CCGGTCGGTCTCGCGGGCCCAGCCCAAATTTGCACCTCTACATGTACTCATTAATTTTGTGAACTAAGTTCCTCTAATTTAATAGGGAACCAAATTATGAACATTTTTACCCTTAACATTTGAAATTAAATATAAACAATCATTATTTGCTTCTTTGAGAAATAAAATTATTTTTTTAAATATTTTTTATTTTTAACCACTATTGCCCAAAATAATAAAATTATACTATTGACTATTTTGAATAATAAAATTATTTTTTGAATTTTATTTTATTTTCACCACCACTGTGATAGCCACCGCCACCGCCCAAAATAGTGAAATTGTACTTTTTATTTTTTTGAATAGTAAAATTATTTTTCTTAATTTTGTTTTACTCTTTTCTACCACTGCCACTCCCGCAACCGCTCAGAACAGTGAAACTATACTGTTTTTTGTTTAAACCAATAAAATATTTTTTGATTTTTTTAAAACTATTTTTTACCATCGCCACCACTGCCATAGCAAACACTACCGCCGCCACTGTCGCTACCGTTCAGAACAGTAAAATTGTACCGTTTACTTTTTAAAATAATAAAATTATTTTCTTAAATTTTTTTTTACTCTTTTTCACTACCACCACCACCACCACCACCCCCACGGTCGCTGCCACTGCCACCACTGCTCAAACCGTAAAATTATACTGTTTGCTATTTTGGACCACCGCCCTCGCCCCCACTCAAAATAGATCGCCACCACTGCCATAGCAAACACTACCGCCGCCACTGTCGCTACCGTTCAGAACAGTAAAATTGTACCGTTTACTTTTTAAAATAATAAAATTATTTTCTTAAAATTTTTTTACTCTTTTTCACTACCACCACCACCACCACGGTCGCTGCCACTGCCACCACTGCTCAGAACAGTAAAATTATACTGTTTGCTATTTTGGACCACCGCCCTCGCCCCCACTCAAAATAGTAAAATTGTATTGTTTGCTTTTTTGAACAGTAAGGTTATTTTTTTACTCTTTTCCATCATCACCGCTATGGTCATCGCAAAACACAGTGAAAGTCTAAATTTTGTTATTTTGAACATTGATCACTATTCAAAACATTAAAGTTTTATTGTTCTACACAGTGAAATTTTACTATTTCAAGTCATCAGTGGCTAGACGAAAAGTCATCAGGCGGCCATCGGTTGCCAATGGGCAGTAACAATAGTGTAGGTCGAGATGGGGTGTAAAAAGAAATTGTGGTAGTAGTTTATACATTAGGGGTAAGGAGAATTTTTTTAGGAGTTTACAAAATAACAAGGATGTTTTTATTCATTTTGACTAAATAGAATTTTGTTTTTAATTTTTTTTAAATAAACAAATTAAACTCTCGTAGAGCTTTAACTCTAAGCCCTCTTTTATTTACTTATTACTTCTTCTACTCTCTCATTTCTTTTTAGCTTCAAGAGTGTGACGTTGCCTACGATTCTAAAGATAGAGAGTATTTTGTTGGGGTTTAACAGCGGAAGCACCCAAGAACCGAGATTCGAACACACCACAACACAACCAATTGGAGTATGATGAAGAAATAAAATGGGAGAGAGACACAATAATTTACGTGGTTCGGCAAATAAACCCGCCTACTCACTGAGAGGATCCCGTTCGTTCACTATGAGTAAAAATAGTACGTATACTTGAGTAGGAATAGCCCCTACCCAATCCCTTATACCCACTCATC